>JAZHYW010005796.1:0-93633 GCA_037355805.1 Ixodes ricinus
CAGGTTCGGATGTTAAAGATCCCATTTAAACAAACAAATTTGTAATTTGACTTGGACCGCTGTCCAGGTGCTAGGACCACACCTTGGCGATAGGCTTCGTGAGAGGCGGGAGGAATTGAGAGCAGAGCATGCCGACGTTACGAACAGTATTTTATACAAAATAATTCAAAAGTGAGGGAAAGGCGCACAGGACGTACACACAGTTGAAAGAAGGAGAAAAAAAAATCAAAAGTCAAATCGAGGTTGTCATACAGTTTTGGAGGGGGAGAGCCGAGTCCAGCGTCCCAAGGTGGTCCTGTTCGTTGCGCCGCCAGTCGGGGTCGAGAAGTAGTGGTGGCTTGTGTGTTGTAGTGACGAACAGCACTCACTCACAAGCACTCACACACCCCGTCGAATACTTCTCGGTGGTCGAACAACCATACCGCCGCGGACCTGCTTAGCGCCGACCATTCCACACCGACGCAGCCTTGCTCCGGGGTTCCAACGTTCCACTACCCTCACGCGCCCGAGATCCCCTCTTTTTCTTTTTCCTCCGGTCTCGCACAAAAAAAATCCTAAGCAGGCGCTCCTGTCTTCGGCGCTCGCGCACCCCGCTCACAAACACGGAAACGGACAACACCATCACCATTGAAGGACAAAATAGCTATTGAATTCTGTGACACCACCCCTTATTTCAAAAAATATTCACGCAGGAATATTTAAAAAAAAAACATCACAAAATTTAATGCGCATTATCTTCCTGTTTTACCCCCGACTTTTCTCAGAAACGTCCTGAAACTCGGTAATTAATAGCACTTCACACAGCATTTACATATATATACATAGTCCCCTCTGCGTTGCTACGGCAGGTTAACAGGTTCTTACTGTACCTTATGTTCTTTCTAGTGTAATTCTGCAATCGACTGAGGTATTCTTTCCCGACATTTGGAACCATTGCGGTACACAAATATTGACTGCGAAAACATGCACATACAAACTATATCTGTACTCACGTTACACGAACACCGAATTACTTCATGCTGCAAAATATTTTAGGTCTGCTCCAATAAAATTCTTCTATAACACTTTCCAACTGGGCTCAAAACCTAAGCACATAGAACCTCGATCATTTCATTGATACGCCTAACCAGATTAATAGTAACTTTCTCAAAAACAAACCCCGGTAGATTTTTGTTGTATCCTTTACAATCGAATCTCTAGAGTATTGTTTAACAACACCCAAAAATACAGAACAGTGCAGCTGCACTTAAGGACGCAATAAAAAAAACAAACAAAAAAACCTTACAAAGTTCACAAAGAAAAAACGCACCCACGTACGATCCTTCGATATGCTCCAAAAAAGCTCATCCAGTTTCCAAAGCAATATTCGTTTCATGTGTTCAACCAGTAATCAAACAAATAAGACTAACGTGCATGAATTGTTTTACGGTGCACTGGACAGACATGGCACATCAAAGACGTTTCCACATTAAGTGGCTTACGGTCGTGTGTATGATTGTCCTGCTGATGCTTTCTCGGATCCACAGCAACTGGCACTTCGTTTCTCGAACTGTGTAACCTGTTATTTGAAGCACTGTGCGTCTTTTTCAACAGCCTGCGTCTTCGAGCTTTGCACTTTCCGACGCAAACAGGCTTTCCGCTGTGGCGTTGAGCAGCCAATCTGTAACTTCTCAACGCTGAGGAGTTGACCACATGGGCGTTATGATCACTCGTTCGCTGTGATCGCCGAACATTCTGCCTGGGCCGAAACCGCTTCACAAGAGCTTCGCTGTGAGAGACTCGGCTTT
Organism: Ixodes ricinus; assembly: GCA_037355805.1. Classification (NCBI taxonomy): domain Eukaryota; kingdom Metazoa; phylum Arthropoda; class Arachnida; order Ixodida; family Ixodidae; genus Ixodes; species Ixodes ricinus. Next base: position 1,788 of record JAZHYW010005796.1, read on the forward strand.
TCCACAGACGCCGGCTACGCTGGGAGTCACTTCTTCCTCGAAGCCTTCTCTTGACCTTGTGGTTCAACAGGTTTCTCGGTAGACTTGCTTTCGTTGCAGGTCTGCTTCTAGTGACTTTCTTCCTTCTACGTTCCTTCATCTTTACGGCAACTTGAGAGCCGCTGCTACCTTCTGGGTCTCTATCACTTGTTATCTCTTGAAAATCAAGACTGGCCACCAACTCAGCCGTTTCATTACTTTCCCAAACGTCACCAGCTCGTACCCATTCTCTAGAAGGCTCCGTTCTGTTTCTTGCCACTCTGGCTTCTCCACGGCAACGATCACTGGTCCTTCCAGTTGCCGATATGGCAACTGTTCCATCCGAGGAATACTGGACCTCCTTGCCCTCTTTGATTTCATCTTTCATCGCTGCAAGTCCTGCAGGCTGTTTCATTACCACCTCATCCACAGCTTGACCGATACTGGTCCTCTTGACTTTCACATCTCGCTTACTCTTCAGTGGACCCTCTGAGTTTCTCCAGCTGGATATCTTTCCGACACGGTCGAAAAGCAGATTGAGACTGCTGTCTTCCTATTGTAGTGTCGCAAGCTCCTCAGGCTTCTCAGGTACACCTTCACTTACTTGCACTTTCAGCAATGTGGCGTTCTTCTTTGCCGCCTGGTTCTTGGACCTTGCCTCCATGGCTGCGGTGGCACGAATCTCTACATCTTGCTTCTCATCGTGAGGCAAACCCACTTCAGTTTTCTCCGGTCTATTCCAGCCAGCTTCCGGTTCGCTGGGAGCGCGCACGTTAGGCAGGTTACCCAAAATCAGGTCATATAGAGGGTTCTCCATACACTTAGCCACGACGTTCCCACTGTAGAAAGGAGTCTCAACATGCACCCTGGCCTCAGGCAAGACCCTCGCAGTCCCGTCCACTAAGTACACAAGATTCGACGTTCCGGTCAGGTTGTCATCTGGTACGAGACTTCGGCGCACTACGACAGTGTTGCAGCCCGTGTCACGCAACACAGTGACAGCTTGTCCGTGTAGTCTTCCGGCAGCTACAGGCATGTCCCCCATCAGGAGAGAAGTCCCGGACACTGCGTTTACCACTGGCACCTTGGTGCCGTCCCTTAGCTCGACATAGCCACCTTTCCCACGACCGGATACTGCGTCCAGCTCCTCCCTGCTTGCTTGAACACAGGAGACTTGCGATCCTCCGTCCCGGCTCCAACATTGACTGGACGTGTGACCGAACTTTCCGCAATTTCGGCAGGTCCCAGCTTGGCTGCTCGGTTTCTGACCGTGTTTGCACTGTGCCGCTAGGTGTCCACTTCTGCCGCAAAGAAAACATTTCCTAAGAAGTTTACTGGCCTTGTACTGTTTACCGTTCGATGTCGGTCGAGATCCACTTGCCGCAGAGTCTGGTGTAGCCTCCTCTCTCCTGGCCGGCTCCTGTTCTTGGGCCTCCAGATAGCGGTCTGCGAGGTCAGCCATTTCGCCTAGCTGTTTGCTCTTTCTTTCTCTTAAGAAAAGCGACATTTTTGACGGAACGCTCTGAACGAACTGCTCCGTGAGCAGCAAATTCCGTAAGGCGGCAAAATCCTTCGCCGTCCCGGACAGGTCGACCCAACGGTCAAACAGGCTAGACAACCTCGCCGCATATTGTGTACCGGTTTCCCCTTTTTCCGGCTTAGCACTTCTAAACTTGTCTCGGAAGCCGTCCGCAGTTAACCGAAACCTCTGCAGGAGCGCTTTCTTTACGTTATCGTATTCGACCGAATCCTCCGGGGTTAGCCTAGAAAAGACTCCAAGTGCCTCCCCTGCCAAGCATACGCTAAGCGCAGTGGCCCAGTGTTCGCGGGGCCACATCTGCCCGCTCGCTAGTCTCTCAAAGCGCATCAGGTAGGCATCAAGGTCGTCTTTCTTCTCGTCGAACGTGGGCAACCAACGCTGAGGACTCTTCCATAGCGTTGTCCCGGTCCCGTTTTCGGCGGAACTAGTGGTAACAGGGATCGGCGACGCGTTCTGTAATTCTTGCAGCCTGATCCTCAGCTCTAGGGTTCGGTGCTCCGCTTCGACACTCCTCTCTTGCTCCTGCGCTCTCGCGGCTCTCGTATTCTCCCTCTCTTTGTCCACCCATTCCTTCAGGGCCGCACCCTTGAGCCCGAGTTCTTTTCCGCAGGCCATTAGCTCGGGGAGCTCCATGGCTGAAGTCGCGCGGACCCTTTGCTGGATAGTCTGACTCTAGAACCTCTCCTCTGCTCCCGATCGGTAAGCCGGGTTGTGTGCTCCCGCAACGGCGTCAGCCTCACAACGCGCTCCCTACGGCGTGGCAAAACTCACTCGCTCACCCTCCTCCTCTCAGGATAGATCGCCACAGTGGACAGCAGGTCCTGTCGCGGACGCCAGTTTGTCACAGGTTCGGATGTTAAAGATCCCATTTAAACAAACAAATTTGTAATTTGACTTGGACCGCTGTCCAGGTGCTAGGACCACACCTTGGCGATAGGCTTCATGAGAGGCGGGAGGAATTGAGAGCAGAGCATGCCGACGTTACGAACAGTATTTTATACAAAATAATTCGAAAAGTAAGGGAAAGGTGCACAGGACGTACACACAGTTGAAAGACGGAGAGAAAAAAATCAAAAGTCAAATCGAGGTTGTCATACAGTTTTGGAGGGGGGGGAGAGCCGAGTCCAGCGTCCCAAGGTGGTCCTGTTCGTTGCGCCGCCAGTCGGGGTCGAGAAGTCGTGGTGGCTTGCGTGTTGTAGTGACGAACAGCACTCACTCACAAGCACTCACACACCCCGTCGAATACTTCTCGGTGGTCGAACAACCATACCGCCGCGGACCTGCTCAGCGCCGACCATTCCACACCGACGCAGCCTTGCTCCGGCGTTCCAACGTTCCACTACCCTCACGCGCCCGGAGATCCCCTCTTTTTTCTTTTTCCTCCGGTCTCGCACAAAAAAAAAAAAAAAATCCTAAGCACGCGCTCCTGTCCTCGGCGCTCGCGCACCCCGCTCACAAACACGGAAACGGACAACACCATCACCATTGAAGGACAAAATAGCTATTGAATTCTGTGACACCCTACTGACTAAACTGACTAATACTGACTAAACAAAATTGTTATTATTATTTTTGTTCAAGGTTCTTCGATGTGCTGCTGAGCCGTGTTGGGACCCACTGCGTTGAGGTGGTCTACACTGACTTTGAGATCGCTGCCATCAACGCCATAAAAGCCGTGGCCCCCAGCGCAAGGATCCAGGGATGCTTCTTTCATTTATCCCAGTCGGTATACAGGAAGGTGTGCGCTAGCGGTCTTCAAAGTCGATACAATGCGGATGAAGAGTTTGCTGTTAAGGTGTGCAAAATTATTTCGTTCTTTTTTTTTTTCTGTTCTTTTTCTCTTAATATAAATTGCGTTTCATACAAAAAAATTATTTTACTTCCTGTGCACTTTCAGATGAGAATGCTGCCTGCATTGGCCTTTTTGCCGATTTCCGACATCCCAGGGCATTCCAGGACTTGGTCGAGGTTTTCCCCTCGGAGGCTGCACACGTGCGGATTACTTTGAGGATGTCTACATCGGCAGGCCCCGTCGGAACGGCATGTCTACAGCCCTCTTCCTTCCGACAGTTTGGTCAGTGAGGGAATCGACATTGGCGGAAATGCCAAGAACAAACAACACCATCGAGGCTTGGCACCGAGGACTGCAGGTATTAATCTAATGTCTCCTAAGTTGTTTGTAGCAACAAACGCGAATTACATTATTACATTGTATGGACAGTGCAGTTGGTGTTTCGACGTAAAATAACTAAACTTTTCTATGTATTAATTGGGGGCGCAAACTTAAAATATATTGTCACGGAATTACAGAAAAAAAATTCAAATTCCTTATTATCACTTCTGCTCGGGAATGAAGAGAGAGAGAGAGAGAAAGAAATGAATCAAGACGGCTACGGGATTTCCAAAATATAATGACGGTATACATGACCGCGTTTTATCTCTTTTGTCACCCATACGTTGTTCTATGTAAATATATGATTCACAGTAAAGCTGCGTTCGTGCCTTCTGCGGTTAGGCGCGTACTCCGTGAGGCTATACAGTAATAACAGTTTGCGCGTGTTTTTCTTTTTCTTTCTTTAAGAGCAATGTGGGCTGTAGCTCCCCCAACATCTGGGCCTTCCTGGGATGTGTCAAGAGGGAGCAGTCCTTGACGGAAATGAAACTCGCTCAAGCTGAGGGCGGCACTACGTCTTCAAGGGTGTCGAAAAAGCACGCTGACTGCAACAAGCGCCTTCAGATTGTCGTCAGCCGCTACGACAGTCGCAACCGTCTGGAAACGTTGAGGGCAGCAGCCCGAAATATTGCGTTTTAAAATGCTAATTACTCGACTAATAAACCTTTTGTTTTCAAGTGTAATCATGACGCACTTAGTATTCACTTAATAATTAGGTAATGACTTTCATTGCATCCAACTGCGGCAGCACCTGTTATACGTCAGCAATGATGGGCGCCAGCCCGGTGTAAATGAATATGAGCGCAGTCGGTTTTGTAACTCACTGTACATCAAAGGTCTTGCATTATAGTCAGCATTTCAACAAATAAATAAACTTTAAATTTTTATTTCAGTGCTTTTTTAAAATTTCATATGACGAATTCTCCTGTGACGAGTTCTCCTATGACGAATTATCCTATGTGACCAATTGCCCTATTACCAGTTGGCCTATGACGAATCGGCATGTTACGAACGGGCCTACACCCACAGCTCCCATCACTGATCGCAACGACAAGTCAAGCTCCCTCAGTCTGTGATTAACACATCTGCCCGTCTTGCCGACGTAGGCTTTTCCACACGTTAGTGGAATCGTGTACACAACTCCCACCTTGCAAACAACATGTTGATTTTCATGCTTCACCGAGCAAGCGGGGCCTTTGTCCTTCTTATCGCCAACTCTCGCGCGCGCCAGTTTACACGGAGCGGAAAACACCAAAGGCACATGGTACCTCAAGGCAACTTTTTTGCAAGTTGTGTGAAATTTTATGGAGATACAGTATTACGAGCGGTCTCTTATTTGGCCTTTCCCTCAGGGGACGGGGTTCCCCCTTGAGCTTCTTTAACAATACCTCCGCAACGCTCAATAAAACTGAAGTTGGCAAACCTGCCACTGTCAGTCTCTTAACCTGCCGGGCAAAACTATCGTTAACCACATGATGGCATGACTCACTCGAGTGCCGCTTGTAGGCATGACGAGGCAATGCTTCTCTTGACCAGCTTGGAGTGCGATGAATCATATGGAAGAAGACAGCGCTTGTCCTGTTTGCACTTCCTCTAGTCCCCGTTTATTGTGCGCGGTTTGCCTTTTCGTCTCTATGCTTGACTACCGCAGGAATTTCCCAAGAGTTTTGCGCGCTGTACTAGCTTGAAAGTCACTACACAAATGCACACGCGCACACTAAAAGCGCAAAGCCGCGAGGCACTCTGCGATTGATTGGACTAGCCGGTAATAACATGCACAAAAAAGTCGACGAACGCCATTAATACGTTTTGTTTTCACCATTGCTTGATTGGTCCTGTCAGCTCGTAGCGTCGGCTGCACTGTAGCTTTAGTAGAACGTAGTTTAAACGCGGGAAGAAAAAAAATCAGATAATATTTTTTTTATAATTTTGAATTAGCGCAATGGCGGTGCAAGAAAACATATCCACATGATGAATCAGACATTATCATGAACATACTACATATTTGTAGTGGCGTGCGTGCAGTCATGTATGGCTACTGCGTGATGCACGTTAAAGACCACAGGCTTGTAGTGGTACTGCACTGTCAAAATTTCTCGTCTACAGCGTAAACCAGTGTCGCCGCTCCTCAAAGGCAAACCGACCTGACACTGAATAAACACAAACCTCAAATATATCTTTTGTGATTGCGTGTTATGCAACAGCGTCTTTGTGTGTCACCATATTTAATTCTGACGTAGCCGGGATAGAGGAAATACGACTTTTTTTTCAATTAGCGTTCTATCGACATTTGTTTGTTATTTTTTTTAAAATTAGCCTTCTATCGGAATTATTTATTTTATTTTCGTCGGGCAACGCCTAACGTGTTACACGATGTTTTAATATTTTAAAAATATATTCTGCTAGTGAAGGGCAGAATGACCGCATGCGCATAAGCCATCACAGCATACTTCAGTTGAGTGAGCGTATTTCACTTGAGTCGACGCTCGATTCTTAGATTCGTAGGTGAGCTTTTCTCAGCATCGGACAGTTTGGCGGTGAGCTTTTCTCCGATGAGCTTTTCTCCGGTGAGCTTATCTCCGGTGAGCTTTTCTCCGGTGAGGTTTGCTCCGCCGCCCCGCAGGTCGCACAGCGGCACATCTTTGATAAACCGTTATTATCTACCTGAGAGTCTACTGATCTTGAAAATGGTGCCTATTGATAACTAATCTACTGAATAGACCTATTGCTAAATTACCCAAGCATCAAGGAGAATGCAGGGAATGGTGTTCCAGGCGCCGCACGTGCCGGCGTCTGCAGCAGTAACTGTTCTAAAGCAAAAACCTAAAACAAATGGTATCTTGCACGCGCGTTCGTCAACGCTTTATTTTGGTTATTTACTTCGAATCTTTTATACGGGGAAGGCGTGCGCGTGCGGCGCGTGCGGCGGTGCGAGCGTAAAGTTTTTGGTCACGCACACGAAAAATCCACAGAACCCTAGCCATAAACAGCTTCGCTGTAAAAAGCTCGCCGTATACTATCTCTCCGGACATAAGCTCACCGATTTTTAGATCCTGGATAACTTTGTTTACATACATCGCCACTCAGATCGTTTTTTCGCCTGCCTTTTTCGTTTAGATGTTGGCAATTTGTCTATTGTCTGCTTGCTGGCCCGCTAATTATTCGTGACTCCAGGAAAATCGAAGTCACCTAAAGACAAAGGTGACGCGCTTTGAAAGCAGGTCCTCTCGCCGCGGTTGTATGCTTGTTCTGCTTCGTCTTCGCGGACAATATTGCTTTACGGGAAAAAAAAAGTCACGGTTCAGCGACACCGCAACAAAATGAGGAGAGTCCCCTCCGGCCCTCCCCTAGCCGCGGAGAAATCGCGAAGAAGAAAGGGGACTATTCCCCTTTCCTCCTGCAGCCGCTTGTGCCGGCCAAGAAAATACGCGCGTGACGTGAACTGGGTGAAAGAGTTAGCAAGCTCAATAAATACCTGCTCGATTTGAGGCTACATTTTTTTTTAATGTTGTCGTGAAAACGTGAACAGACGCGTCAAAAGACTCATATTCTTGACTTTTGTCACGCAAAGTTTTAGTGGCGCATCTACCCGAAGCAAAGAAAAGCGCTCCCTCCCCACTTCCCAAAGCCAGCGACACAAAACCGGTCTCCGGGTAACCCCTTCAGGCCCGTTTTCCGGCCGCAAACCGGAAAACGGTGCGGAGTTGAGCGGCGCGTCAAACTTAAATCTGTCTCACATTTTTTTTCTTTTTTAAACAAAAACTAAGGCACTTAGTAAAAAATTGTTTTCTGATCTTTAATGTTCAACGTCTCCCCTTGCACTAGGGGAGGAGTGGTGAGGAGCTTTTCGCGACCCCCTTGCAATATGACGCGGCAGTTCTCGAGTAATTGGCCCTCTTGACCCGCATTGGATCTTTTGACTCGCGTCTGCCGAGTCAAGAGATCCAACGCGTCAAAAGATCCATTATTGGACCTTCTGACTCGTTGGACCTTTTGACTCGTTGGACCTCTTGACTCGCCGTGGATCTTTTGACTCGATGGATCTCTTGACTCGTTGGACCTCTTGACCCACATTGGATCTTTTGACTCGTGTCTGGCGAGTCAAAAGATCCAACGAGTCAAAAGATCCATTATTGGACCTTTTGACTCGTTGGATCTTTTGACTCGTTGGATCTCTTGACCAGAAGCGGCGACCGGGCCCCAGGACACCCCCCCCCCCCCTCCCCGGATACATGCCTAAACTCTGCCTAACCCAAACTAATGACAAAAAAAAAAAAAGAAAAAGATCGACGTTTTTCCGTAGCAGGGACAAATATACAACAAGCAAAAAAAAAAAAAGTAAGTGTCTCCTTTGGGAGTGTCTACATCCACGCGCGGGGATGTAGCCAGATCGGGAGGAGATAGGGCTCCATCCACGCACTTCGTCACTTCCGGCGTACTACGTCACTTCCTGCGTGGACGGAGGCAGTTCTCCTTCCGTCTTCTCTATTTTTTTTTTTCTTGTTTTTTTGGTTAAGGAGTTTGGCCCTTTGTGAGCACGGTCGCGCTTCTGACACGCCTCGAGTCTTGGTTGCCGGGGTTCGATGGTGAAATACTTGTCCCAGTATTTCCCATCGAATAACCGTGTGGCTGTCGAAGTGCGGGCGTTTAGTGGCATTAGGACCGAGGCTTCCTGCTCGATTTTGATGCTGTCATTTTGCACGTAGGCACAAACAACACCAGCGTTTGTGCCAGCGCGTACATTGACAAGTACCGTCGGCTGGCCGCTCAGATCTTGGAGCGCAATCCGACGATGCAGATCGCCTTTTCTTCCGTCCTTCCGAGGCGGGAGAACATGCAGGTTCTCTTCATTGAAGTGTCCCCGTAGTCAGAGTGCCGAGATCCAGGCGGTGAATGATCGGCACAGAGACGTGAACTGGCTCCTGCAGGAGTTCTGCCGCAAGAAGGGCTTCGTGTTCATCGCTGATCTCGTGGACGAGTAGCATCTTTGCATCGGCTACTGTTTTCTTTGTCATGGAATAAACTGTTACTGGAATCTTTTACACAGTTCCCTCGATTGAATGCTCTCAGTATATTTGTTCTTACTGGGCCTATATAATGGATGTTTTCCCTTCTCTCGCAATCTTTGTGAGATTGCGAGCGTGCGCGCAAATCAACAACGCATGGAGCGGTGGGCTCGCACTTGTCCCCTTTGATGCACGTAAGTTCGCGCTAAAACGCCTCGAACCAAGCCAACCACTGTGCAACCACACATACAACGAAGCCTCACTGCCTCGCCTCGGCAGCGATGCACACATGGGTGAAGGCCCCGGAGGCCGCACCCGCACCACATTGCTGCACGCCCACACGCACGGCAGAGACGCACGAATGGCACGCACGCCGCCCACACGTGTGTGTGACTCCTGGACAACATAACTATAAGGATATCTATTGATACTATTTTTATGACGCATGATATTTGCTATTAGTCTTAGAAAACAGTAAAAAAGAATTGTCTAAAAATTTGTAAGGTCACGTGACATATTAACTTTATTACATCAATAAAATCTAACCTCTTTATTTTTATATCCTATATTTACTCATGAGAAAGCATAATATGTACATAAAAACAAATTCTGTCGTTATATTATAAGTCACGTGACTTTTTGCGTGGATGGAGCCTTATCTCCTCCCGACGTGGCTACGTCCCCGCGCGTGGATGTAGCCTCGGCCCTTCTTTTTGTGTTTACTTCTGATTTTCTTCAAGTGGTTATTTTCTTGACACTGAAGTCTGCATTGTTGTCGTAGGTCATCTGCGTTGCGCCTCAGTGTGGCAATCTTTACTTCCGTAAAACACCCCTTTTCTTTGAAGATTTCTTGGGGGAAACTTTGGGAAACAAAAGGGGCCTTCGGGAAGGCGAGGGAAAACCTTCATTGTACGAACATTGGGTTGAAATGAGTCACAATCAGCAAAAAAGCGATGTTTTGTCGAGCTCTGTCTAAGTCACCGTAGCTTATCGGAACTAGAAACAGGATTGGGTTGCTGGAAAGAATGTTCACGTTTGCTCATGCCACGTCCACGCCACTTCATACCGAAAAACTAGGAAAATGGCGGAATGTAAAAAAAAGGTATTTGAGATAATGACTGATTATAATGCAATTAAATGCAAGGGTGCAAGCGAGCTGGACATGAATGCCCAAAATAATCCCCGGAGAAGGGGAACAAGAGGGACAAAGGAAATACAAAAATCTCCAAACAAAGCTAGGTGACTGGAGCACGACCGAAAAAATCCGCCTGGTCCGGGTATCGAACCCGGGACCTCCCCATTTCTAGTGGAGTGGAGAGGTCCCGGGTTCGATACCCGGACCAGGCGGATTTTTTCGGTCGTGCTCCAGTCACCTGGCTCTGTTTGGAGATTGGTGTATGTCCTTTGTCCCTCTTGTTCCCCTTCTCCAGGGATTATTTTCGCCAGGCAGATAATGGCTACAAGATACTCAGAAATGTAATTAAAATACAATATAAAATACCCTCGATCATAAGTATTTGCAAGATACCTCAGAAAGTATTTGAAATACAGTATCTTGAGTAGAGTATTTGAGATAGGCACAAGTCTGACTGAGGCACACCGGCCAGAGGGCAGCCGGTCTGCACTCGAGGCAGTTCAGCTGGTGTGGTGGCTGGAAGGGGAAGTGTGCCGGGCGCCGTTAGGTTAGGTTAGGTTAGGTTAGGTTAGGTTAGGTTAGGTTAGGTTAGGTTAGGTTAGGTTAGGTTAGGTTAGGTTAGGTTAGGTTAGGTTAGGTTAGGTTAGGTTAGGTTAGGTTAGGTTAGGTTAGGTTAGGTTAGGTTAGGTTAGGTTAGGTTAGGTTAGGATAGGATAGGATAGGATAGGATAGGATAGGATAGGATAAAGGAGGGGCGCGATACGCGATGGAAAGTTTGAGAGAGAGCCTACATTGTAGAGAGCGTCCATCTCAAACCATGGGGAGCGTTTGCAGCTTAATGGCGGACGTCACCGGCGAAGATTGCTCGCAAGTGCGCATGCGCGGCGTTTTCGCGTGGCGATCGGAGGAAAGCAGGCGGAGAGGCTGAGACGCTCGCAGACGACCAAGGCGTTCGTCACCTCTTCGCAGTTCGTATTGTGAACGCGGCTCATACACCACGTCACCCCGATCGACCAGTTGGAAACTTTCTGGAATGTGGCTCTCTAAAAATGTTTGCCACCGCTTAGCTCGTCTAGGGAGGCTCTAGTGCGTTACTAAAATCAACTCAGTTGGGAAACTGCCATAGAGCCTGCCTTGAAAAAGTGGCTTCGATCCGTACTCGAGAACCGAACTAATGGCGATAGCAACGCCGTCATTTCTCCCGCAGCGGCCACTCCGGGAACTGCACGTCTGCATGTGTCGGTTCTGGTTGAGTCGCGCAAGAGCCGGCGGCGCCATCTCGCATTGTCATTTCGCACTAGCAATATAAATGGACTTACATGTTTTGACTAGTCGCTGAAGGGTGGCGCTGTTATCGTATTTAGTTTGGTCTCGGTGGACGCGAGGGGTCCGGGTTTCAAGGGTGAGTTTCCCAACTGAGTGTTTTAGTAACGTTGCCATCCCCACAGTACCGCCTGCAAGTTGGCAACAGCGGCATAACGGAAAATGCCATGTTCATTGAAAATTTACTTCAAATAAACCGAAACCAGGAAAAAAAAATTAGGGGTCGTGTTCCCGAAATGTGCCTGAACAATACGGCGATTGTAATAAAATGCTCCACCCGCCCATTTTTGTTATCTTCTCATCTAGCCTTAGAAGGCAAGGTGGCGCTGTTCCCCTCATAGATTATGAAAAGGATGCGCTAATAGACCATATGCAAAAAGAAGCGCCATCTTGTGTATTCGTGCTCAATTATCAAATTTCCTCCATATTTTTTTTTTTTTTTGGGGGGGGGGGTTTGTACTGATGGTTTTGCCCGGTTAACAATAGTCCCAGCAAACTGGAAGTCGTAGAACTAAAATATGATCACCTGCGCAAGTCCAGTAGAAACCTTTTACAGAACGTCTTCGAGAAATACCGTTCATTGACCTGGATGGCCCAGTTCCCTGCTTGAGTGACGAGTCTTGCGACCTCGTTGCTGACAATTCCTTTTCCAGAATTTCGCTGCTGTCTTCTTTCCTGCTTTGAACCGAAACTAACCAGCAACCCGTTGAGTGTAGGGTGATTTCAGATAAGATCGACCAAAGGGTGTCCGGTATAAACGAATCCAAACTTAGTTTTCACCAGAAAAAAATATATTTGGTGATAAGAAAAATCTAAGGCATGAAGAGGTGGACAGTTACATTAACTCGCACTGATGGAGGCGGCACGTTTGAGAGTGAATAACTAAAACGATAACATTAGGAGAATTTTAATACTTTTTAGACGCAAACTATGGGTACAGCTTGCTTGTAATATAAGATAACAATATTTATTTAAATTTTATTTATTTTTATAAACATTGCCAAACATGCCTCTTCGAACGACAAATGGCAAAATATGGAGGCCTGTATCTCACGAAATAATTTAATCATTAGTATATAATTTGCTGATAGTATTCTAATTATATATGGCTATTACTTAAAAAATAAATAAGGTATCTGAGTGATAGGATAGTCAAGATATACTTAGGCAAACATGGGAAAAAATCAAACAACGAAAAATTCCGATGCGAATAAAAAAAAATACCACCTTCAATTTTTTTTAAATTTGGGTGCCCTATTATACTCAATTTCGGCATTCATTTCTATTAAAAACATGTTGCATTATTTTATTGAGAAAAAGAAACAACTTCCAAAGCCTACACTTAGCAGTGCCCTTTTCAAGAAGTGACTGCGAGTTCCTGTTTCATGAAACTAACACACATCTTTTATATATCTTTGTTCAAATGAGGCCATTGATAGCTATAGAAATCGTTCACACACTAAAATTGAGGAGAAACTATTGTGTACAAAGAGCTATCATATTACGAACTAGTACGTGATCCGAGAAAAGATCCTGCAGCCATCGCGGCCACTGGGAACTTTGTTTACTTTATTTTCCTACGGCACTTTACGCTCCTCTCTTACCCTCTATCTCCATTTCTCTCTTATATATATCCCTGATTTATATCTAGAATATAAACATGTTCATGTACATGAATAACACATGTTTTTATTTATATCTAGAATAAAAACATGTGTTAGTTTCCTGAAACTGGAACTCAGAGTCAGTTCTCGTATAGGGCACTGCTAAGTGTAGGCTTTGAAAAAGGACCCTACTTTGGGGAGTTGTGTCTTCATTTCTCAATAAAATAATGCAACATGTTTTTAATAGAAATTAATGCCGAAATAAAGTATGACAGGGTACCCAAATTTAAAAAGAAATCGAAGGTGGTGGTTTTTTTTACTTGCATCGGAATTTTTCGTTGTTTGATTTTTTCCCATGTTTGCCTAAATATATCCCGACTATCGTATCACTCAGATACCTTATTTATTTTTTACATAATAGCCATATATAAGTAAAATACTACCTGCAAATTATATGATAATGATTAAATTATTTCATGAGATACAGGCCTCCAAATTTTGCCATTTGTCGTTCGAGCAGGCATGTTTGGCAATTTTTAGTAAAATAAATAAAATCTAAATAAATATTATTACTATATATTACAAGCGAGCTGTACCCATAGATTGTTTCTAAAAAGTATTAGAACTCCCCTAATTTTATCGTTTTAGTTATTCACTTCCAAACGTGCCCCCTCCATCAGTGCGCGTTAATGCAACTGTCCACCTCTTCATGCCTTACGTTTTTTTCTGTCCCCAAATTTTTCTTCCAGTGAAAAGTAAGTGTGAATTCGTTTATACCAGACACTAGACAATGGCATATAAAAACATCAGTTGATTTAGAAATGTCGACCAGCCACCCTTTGGTCGATCTTATCTGAAATCACCCTGTACAAACTGCCCCAATATCATGAAAACCGAGTTAAATGCAGATGCGCCTGGTCCACAACTGGAAGATGTGATAAATCCCCCAATATGGCGGCACCTAATGGCATGATGATGATAGCTGGCAAGGATTTTGCATATGGCCTATTGTAGGCTTGAATTTCAGGACCGTTCTATTCCGCGCTATCGTCACCTCCCCTTCTAGCCCAACCATAGTTCAGACGCCAAGAAAAAGGGGTACGCCAAATCTTCGTAATTTTGGAAACAATTTTCAGTTTTAACACTTTTCGCCAAAAGGTCAAATTTGGGGGGGGGGGGGGGTTACGTGCCAAACCAAGGAAGGCCATCTGGCACGCCCCCGGCGGAGGACTGAGGATTTAGTTTGGACCACCTGGGGATCTTTGGACGTGCAATCGAAATCTCATTACATGGCACCTCCCCTCCATAATAAGCCCGGTCAGACTGGGGGCACCTCCAGGGGCGTAGTCAGAAATGTTTTTTCGCGAGGGGCTGAAGTGCCTACACTCGCGGTCAACTTTCTGTAGCAATCCGGAGAGAGGAGGAAAGCGCATGCACAGCGGTTGGTGCACCCTCGCCCCTAGTATTGACTGCATTGCCACAAAAAGCTGACCGCGAGTATAGGATGTTCATGACTTGGGGTGCGGGAGGGTGTCAAAATCCACCTGTTTATTAATTTATAGGGTCGGCTGGATTTCGGGACCCCCGCAAGCCTCCCGCCTCTACGACAATGGGAACCTCGTCCGGGATTCGAACCCGCCGCCTGGAAACCCGTAGGCCAGCGTTTTGCCTCGGAATAACCGAGGTGGCTTAGCACATTGAGCACTTTTGAAGCACGCAAATAAAGTTGATGCGCTAAAAGGAAAAAAAAAAAAATCACGAAGCAGGTTAACTTTTTTGAGGGGTACTCGTAACACGCACAACGATGAAAGGCGTGATCACTGCCACGAGTAAATAACACACCAATAGCAGGGCTTAGGAGTGTATAAAGGTCGGCTTTATTTGGGGTGCCGGAGCTGTCCTTGGTCGGCTGCCACGCAAGAACGAGTCCGTTCGCAGCCGAAATGCAATTGTGGCGCACTTGTTGGGCGCACTCGATGGCACAACAGGCAACCTGTGTCCCGACGCTGGCACACACTCGTGGCTGCTGAGACGAGGGACATCACAAGCGAAGAAAACGACGCAGCGGCGCGAAGTTCAACGTGGAACTGTCAGAACGCAATGATGGCGTCCCAGCGGACTAGAAGGCTGATGGCGGCGGCAGCGGCGTCGCTGATTGGTCCCCTTCCCGTGGACGGCTCACGTCATTGGTCTCCCAGTGACGTCAGACGCCGGCGCAGGTCGGTTCGGCGGCGAGCAGCTGGAGCAGCGTGGCCGAAGCCCGGCAACACTGGGCGCACGGCGCCTGTTCGGGCTGCTGGGCCAGGTTCTGTTCGAGCTCCATGAGCTGTCCCATGAAGTTGAGGTTGGGCGAGATGATGGGTCGCTTGGCCTTGAGGTAGCGGTACGCATCCACCAGGGGCAGTCGCAGGTGGCGCATGAGGTACGCCACCGTGATGGTCGGCGAGCGGGAGATGCCCGCGTGGCAGTGGACCAGCACACGGCTGCCGCTGGCGTGGGCCTCGTCTGCAAAGAAAAACAGAACCACATTAGAATCACCAGTACATAAAAAGAAAAAGCATGAGCGGGCAAGGTGATGCATTCCCAACGAACTAACTCTAGATGCTTCTACGACTGCACGGAGGGAAACGCAAAGCTCAGGAACAACGAATTCAAATCTCCCGCCGCGAGCTAAAGTGCATTTGCCGCCGCGTAGCGCCGACAGATGGCGTCGGACGTCGCCAACAAGCGCGCTAACGAAGGACGTCGGCGACTTCGTCACGCTCAAACGGAGGTATCCCTTTAGTTCTTTTTCTTTTCTTTTTCTGGCCGTCAGGCTTGCAGCGCGTCAAGGGCGCCGGCGCTCGAGCGCCCAGGCTCGTCGTGCGGCCCCGCTCCTCGGCGCTGAATCACCAGCGGCAGGAAAAGAACCAGGCAGCGTGTCTCCTCGCGCCGAAGGAAGCGGTAATCTGCTCCGACCGCAGCGCTGCGGTCTTCCGCGCCATCGGCACGGGAGGGGCAACCCCGCGGGTCTCAGGTTCCGTAGCGTCGCGAATCGCTCCATTATACGTGGCTCGCCTACATACCTTTCCAGCGCTGATCATACAGCACGAGAAATTACGAGTCATTGGGTTGCGGACGCATGCGCGGGGCGTCTGATATTACGCAGAAGAGAGCGATTGCGCATGCTCGGAACGCGTTCCATTGCACAGTAGACAAAGATGGCGGCGTCCAGACAACAATTATCGGAATGGGCTATTGTCGCGGTGACAGGCTAAGAATGCAGTAGAAGCTTTGCCTCCAGCACGCGCCAGTTGCCTTCCGTGGTGCTTTCCGTGCGCCGAAGCGTTGTTATCAAAGGCAGAAGCTCGTGCTGGAGGCGGAATGTCTACCGCATTTTTAACCTGTCACTGACCATAGTTCATCTCGACCTCGAATAGAACGAAATTTCCCAAAATCTGGAAGCTTGCGCACTCAGGTGTCCACCCTGACTCGTATCAATATTTTATCAAGAGGTATCCGACTTTGGGGTGTCCGACTCGAGGAATCATGGGAACGGTGTTCCTTCAGTTCCCTAGTGATCGGTGATTTCGATCAATTCGATGCGTACACACTTTTGAGTGCAATTCGGAATCATCCTGAATAAGCGTCGTGTAGATTTCAGAGACCTGTCATATCACTTTTACAATTTCTCGTCGATATCAGTGTTTTTCACACTCTGCACGCCATCTACTCTTCAACCTGGCTGAGCTGCAGAAATCTTACAATATTATCATTCTCGTGATTGTTGTTTAAGCAGGAATTGCTTAAAAAGCCGAGAATTCACAACCACCTAAAAAAGGAGTTAGCTCGACGTCAGCGGGGCTGAATGGCATTTTTAGCGTTTCCATGTTAATATCAGCGTCTTTGAAGCTGTGTGAGAATGATAATATTGTAAGATATTTCTGCAGCTCAGCCAGGTTGAAGGATGGATCGCATGCACAGCATCAAAAATGCTGACATTGACGAGAACTTTTAGAAGTGATATCACAGGTTTTTGGACTCTATATACGACGCTTATTCAGGATGACTCCGGATTACACTCAAAAGTGTGTAAAATTGATCGAAATGACCGATCTCTCGGGAACTAAAGAACCACAGTTCCCATTACTCCTCAAGTGCGGGCCGGGGATTCAGCATATGGTCTATTCAAACTTTCGAGTTGCGGTTCAGATGCCGTTGCATGTGGGCTGAAAACGAATAAACCAGCGTCTTACAGGACACCCACCTTCAGTGTCATCACGGTCTGATCCAAATGAATACCTAATCATGAAATCATCACCGTCGTTACAAACAAATAAAGACAAATTCAGCGACAGCAAACACGTCTTAATGTTGATCCAATGCACAGAACACTGTTGTGCAGGTTCTCGATTAAATCTACGGACTTTTCCATGACTGTCAATCGGGGCGGCGGGGAATAATTTTTCGGGAGAGGGCTCTGGGGGGTGTATACCTTATATTTGTGTAGAAAATTCGTGGAGAGGGAGGGGGTAGGACTTAGCCTGAGGGATGGAAGAGGGGGGGGGGGGGGGGGCGGTGGAGCTATATAAGTCACTCCTCAAGTCCGACTGTTTTTTCACTCGATAGTGATTTAGAACCAAGCGTTTCGGTCAACTCTTACGGCGGCGGCGGCGGACCCGACGGTCTTGGCGACACGAAGAACGTCCGTCCTTGGGGCGAGGCCCAACGCGAAGGCGCGCGATGGAGGAAACCACCGCGACCACGCCACGACTACGTAAACAACGGAGCGACGACGCTGGCTGGCGGTATTTTTCCCACAGACGCCACAGCGGCGGGGAGATGCCCAGGCGACGAAACCCGCCGCGCGCGCCGCAAGAGCACGCGGAAAAGTTCTGGTCGGCTCCGCGTTCACGTGCCCGTACAATGCTTCTCGCGTGGACACATAAAAAGAAAAATTATCTAGCCTCTATTTTGTCGTCGTTTTCTGCCCTATCGGGAGTTCAGGGTCTTCGCACCTGACGTGTATTGTGGGCAAGAGTGACTCACCGTGCTTTTATCTGTTGGGAAGCGTCCAATTTTGAATCGTTTGTATATATATATATATTTTTTTGCCTGTCGCCGATTGTTTTCAATTTTTTCTATTTATTTAGTTTTCTTTTTTAAAACGTCCTTGTACGACCCACTGCTGCCGCCTAAAGTGTTCTAGCTGCCTCCAGCTCGCCAGCTGCAGGCAGCTAGAACGTGTAACATGCATGCCTGTAACATGCATTCCGTCAGGGTAGCGCTACGTTACGGCTCGGGGAAAAAAAAACAGCTACTGCTTGCTGTAACGATTAAGAATCAGTAATAGTTAGCTAGGGATCCCATAGAAGCGCTACAAGCGTAAGCACCTTCCCGGATTACACAGGAGCAGGGATTTCCCCAGGAATTAAAATTAAAAAAAAAATGTCTAACTTTTGTTTTTGAGGAGGGGGGGGGGGTTGGGGCATTGAGAATAGAGGAGTCGTTGTGAATTAAGGGGGTGCCTTCGGAATGTACACCTCCGTAAAAGGGGGGGGGAGTATGTAGGGAAATCACTGCACAGGAGCGTGTGTTAGGTTGAGTGGGCACAACCGACAGACCTAGGCAGTCACTACCACCGAATGGCACGTCTTGGCTGGACAGTATACACCCGTGTTGCAGATTGAACGGTAGTTTGGAGACAGTGAGTCCGAAATTGTGATTTCCCAACGTAAGGCGAAGCGGCGCTATAGCTGCCCAAGGAAATTTCGCTGCACGAGCCCCATTCATGCAGAATGCGGACACTGAAGCGAGAACGACACGAAACGAAACAAACGAAAGATTTGGGGGACGAGGCTCAGACCCACTGAAGTGGTTGAGATGTGGAGGAGATAGGCGGCTCTGGCTTCGTGATACCATCTAAGCGAATAAAGCCCGCGAACTTTGTCAACGGCTAACTAATACTCAGCGCTATAGCCGAGAAGGGCCTCCCAGCCCCGGACCACTCTGGATGAAGCCTGATCCAGAGGAGGAATATTTAGATTTGCGCAAGTTACGGCCGTTACTCGAAACTCGTTATATACTTTATCAGTGATCAGTTCGTTCCTTTTTAGCGACCAGGAATGAATAAGGTATTGTTGTATCTTCTGTGTATCTGGGGGTCTTTTGACGTGCAACCGGAACCTCGCGGTTACACGGCGCCTTCTCCGCAATAAGCCTCCGTCAGATAGCGGGCACGTCGGCCGGGATTCGAACCCGCTACCTGGGAATCCGTAGGCCGGCGCTGTGTCTCGGAGCCACCGAGGCGGCTATGTAACGACGAAACTAAGACGCTACGATCGAGGCGAATTAACGCGTCCATTCTTCCGAAATACGGTAAGAAGGAACTTGCTTCCTTAATGTTTGAGGGGAAAAGAGCGACGTGTCGCTGTCTCTTCGCACCTGAGCACACGCTTCGCACGGACCGGTGGCGTCTCTGCAAGCGCGCCGCTATCTTCGAATTCCTCGAAACACTCGCGACACCGCGCTAACTCACAAACGCCGCTTACGCTGCTGCGGTAGCTCGTCGTTCGTTCCATCGGGTTGCGCTTATACGGCGACGCCGAGTTTCAGCCAGTCCGGACTGGCTCTTGTCGCGGACGAATGCCGACGCCATCGCGGGGGTGTTTTGTTTTGTCACGCCCGTAGAACGGGGCCTGGATCATCCGGGCGACGCGGTATCCGACCCATTTCACGGTCACACGCGGCTGACGGCAAGACGCAAACACGTGTTACGAAAGACTCATCGTCGTAGCCCCACTGACTCTGAATGCGGCAAAACAAATTCGTGCGCATGGCCGTGAGATAGAGACAACGGTTGTTTATTATCGCCTATATATATATAGCGACATGTTGCTACTACCTGATGAGACTAATCGGAGAGCGTCAAAAACGCACCATCACGGTGTGTTCGTCACGTTTCTGTATACATATTCTATCGTCGACGAGCCAATCACGTACGGGGAAGGCCTATGGTGACTTGCGCTTTTGACTTCGCTTGATTGGCTACTTGGGACTGTAGCGTGAGTGGAGTGAAACTGATGATAACGATGCCCTCGGGACAAATTCGTGGTTCTCCACTATAACGTGGCAGAAAGTTTCATGCGTGCGTGTTGCGTTCTTTCCTGTCCCGCAAAAAAAGAAAAAAGAAAGAAAGAAAGAATGAAACAGATTTTTGCAGCGTGGCTTTGCAGCTTCGTGACATAAATGATTAGGATGACTCAGATGTTGAATCGCGCAACCACAACAAACGCTCTATATATTGCCTCCAGCTAACATCGTGACATGAAACTGCAGAGGCTGCGGATCGCTGTTTAGCTACAGAGCCAGGTGTTTCCCGCGTGCGCGTGCTCGCTACGGACCAAAAATATTCCCGCACGCCGCACTCGGAGATAAAAACAACGCTCTCCCTTTAGAGCTTGAGTCACGAGGAAATCCTCTACTGGATTTGGAATCGTTTGGGATAATTTTTAATTTTTTTATTGTTGTCGTTCATGGTGCATAAAAGTAGGAGCGTCGTATCGTTTCAAAATCCACCAGTGGATTTTGCCGATCAGCTTGAGTCACGCGCTCCTGCTCCAAAACACTCCGAAACTACCATAAAATAATGAACAGGAAAATAAAACGCCCCAAACTCGAAGAGGGAGAAAGGGAGTTCATGCATCCCCGTCCTTCACGCAGCGCAGCAGACTCCCGAAAAAAAACGTCCGCGGAGCAGATGCACGCGCGCGCGCGAGCGCGGGTCGTAGCTGACGTCATTCTCGATCTGACGTCACGATCAGCACGTGCACGTGCTCGCGCGTGACGCACAGCGCGCGGGAAAACGCCGTCGGGACGCGCAAACCCCCTCTACTCTAACCGACCCAACCCGCAGGTAGTGTAGAACAGGGAATCGCCGTTGACAATGGCACCACACACACACACATGGCAGCTGTCCCCGCCGCGTATGGGACACTCACTACTAGCGCGTCTCGACGACGGGCAGATTGGACCGCGGTTGGAACCCTCCGCTGTTGAGTCATCTCTTTCTGTCGGGTTCTGGATTGGCCGGGGGGGGGGGACCACCTTGCGATGACGAAACTTCGGCGTCAACAGTTGCCGCGGCGGCGTCTGCTATGAGTAACCGGGTCTACTATGGTCCCTTTCCATTATTTTTTTATGCGTTAAAAGGACCCAATGTGTAAGCCATAGAGTGACGGGAACAAGGGGACGTGTGGAGGGGGGGGGTGAGTTGGGGTGAGCCTCATGCTTCCGCTCCACGGGTTTCGACCGTACAACAGGACGATGACGAAGAACCAAAACGGACGGACGCGAGAGCGCGGTTTTTCGTGGGAACCTCCGGTTCTTCGATTGGCGCTCGCACGCGCCCAAGTTTTGATCGTATAGCGCGGAAAGCAGGGGGACTTGGATCGCCTAGAATAGAGCCCTGCTCCGCAAACCTTTTTCGTTG
Source organism: Ixodes ricinus (assembly GCA_037355805.1). Taxonomy (NCBI): domain Eukaryota; kingdom Metazoa; phylum Arthropoda; class Arachnida; order Ixodida; family Ixodidae; genus Ixodes; species Ixodes ricinus. The sequence goes on from JAZHYW010005796.1 coordinate 23,057, forward strand.
GAACAATTGTCTTTGCTGGAAGCCCGCGGATAGTTCCGGAAATTATCACTTGCGTACGTTTTATGGGGATCCGGAAGGCTCGACTAGAAGTTCCATTGACCGCGCGACAGATGGATGCGCGAACCTGCCACTTCTTGGGACCGTCCATTGTCGCACATACGCGACAGGAGAAGAACATTGGATCACATATACCTCTTAACTTTTTTTTCATCCTTGTGGATACATCTTGTTCTAAATAACCCCGGAGTTTTACCACTACCTCGCCGTCCCTTTCTGCCTTTAGACGTCAAACGTACCTCTGCCACTCGAACACATCTCCCAAAACTCGCCCGTAGAAAATATCGTTTCGTCGAGCACTGTACAGGCCTTCTTCGGCAAGACCGCCTGTCGAGCAAGAGCAGTAAACCGACGTCTAGACCTCGTCAAGTCAACATATGCTTCCTTTTTGTACACACCGGCAAAAAGTTAACAACTCCACGTTGAAAGGGATATCTTCTCGTTTCAGGGGCTCTATTTTAAGTCGCCCAAGTCGCAGAACCTGAACCACTGTTTGTACGAGAGGCACATGCACGAGTCATTGAATAGACCTACAGCGCTGAACAACCTGAGAACAGCGTATAGCTTATAGAAAACGAGCAGGAAAGTTTTATGACACACTTTGGGGGCGGAGTAGTTAACTCATTGCCTGATTGTACATGGCTCCCCGGCATCCGTAGATGCAGATGCAAAAGAAACGATTCGATTCCTCGGCAAGACCACCATGGAGCAAGAGCAGTACTGATGCCCGGACCTCGTAAAGTCAACAAAGGGTTGAACTGAAATAAGATTGAAAGCTGGGCTAGATGTGCGTTGAACAAAGGTTAGCCTTTTGTCCTTGGCTCCGACATCATGTAGACGCACAATGAACGCCTCGATCGTTCGGCAAGACCGCCGTGGAAGAAGAGCGTGGTACTGACCTAGGAAGGCGAACGCCTCCTCGAAGAACTGCTTGAGGTTCTGGTGGCAACTGTCGGAGGCGGGAAGACGCTTGCAGCGAAGTCCTGGACCGTGCCTGGCCTGGAGCCCAGGCGGCGGGGTGGTCGTCACGTGGAGGACGTATCCGACGCCGAGGCGGTCCAGGAGGTCGGCGTCCCGGGCGTCCCGCTCGTTGCCCAGGAAGAGGAACGGGAGGACCCGGGTCACGGGCCACGCCGTCAGGTCCTTGTCCACGGGCTCGGGCGGTGAGCCGGAGTCCTCGGGGCTCGCGGAACTGGTGCACTCGTGCGCGTACTGCCGCTGGAACTCCTTGAAGCCGCCTGTGATTTTAAAAAAAAGAAAAAGAGAGAAAAGTGGGGTTAGAAAAATTGTGGTCATATGACCATCAAGGAGCAGGGCTACAAACTGTACCTTTAGAAGTATAGTTACCGTTATCGAAAAATATAGAGTAAAAAGTATAGAAAAATAAGTTTTTTTCTTATTAATATTTGTTTCTAGATGCTAATAATCTTGGTAATTTACAGATGGTAAATTTATCTTAATATCTGCTCCTTGATGCTAATTTTTTTTCTGATACTTAATCGGAATATTACGATCCAGGAGCGAATACTAAAACAGATTTCAATGATAAGGTAATAACATCACGGGTGGTTTGTTTTTATTCTTGTATGCACAGGACAGGCTAATACACAAGAAAGCTCAACCATATAAAATAAAAATGTAAAAACAACGAATAAGACACCTTAATAACAGCTATAGTTTAAAAAGGGAACAAATAAAAGAAAAAATAAGTCAAGCTCTAATAAACATCAGAATCTATATAAATTATATAAGGCGTACATAAGTTTGATATGATCTTTTAACTGTGGATCTGTTATAGAAGGGGACGCTAATGTGGCAAGGACTGCAGAATCAAGATAAAGAGTGTCAGACGAGAAGGTGAAACATAAACAAATAAATAGGAGGCATCAGTCTCTGCACTTAACCCAGTGATGGAAGCGGCATTTGACATTTTGTAGCAGGTTCTGTAGCATGCACAATATTGGTTCGAAACAGCCACTGACGCTTTTGGTGCAGATGCCAACATCTGCTAGCATATCACTTGAAAATGAAAAACTGATTGCATCGCTAAATCAGTTCATCTTTGATAATGATTAAGGGTTTCTCTTTGATACTAAACCATATCATTTATTACCTTTTGAAAGAATAAATAGAAGCAAACGCAACACAGAACCTCCGTTTTAGAAATAAGGCTGTGGTCAGAGTAGGTTCCATTTAGAGTAGGTACTAAGAAATGTTTGAAAAATGAATCGGCGCTTATTTCAGTTTGGAGAAAGCCTCTCTCCCCTCCACTTTTACACCCGGTAGTTTATGTAGCCTGTGAATATAATTTCTGTAAAATGCCTGCAAAAACTACCATATCCGCTAACACGCCTATCAATAAAAATGCATCCCCCAAGTTTTATGAACCTACTAAACTCAAGACTAATATCAAAAACTGCAAAAACAACCACCCACAAATATGAAGACCTACACTTGTGTTTTAAAAGTGACACCGCTCTTTAGCGGCGTTCGGACCAGAGTGAAGTCAAAGTTCGCTGCTCTTTCGATCGACAGCTGCACGGGGACTATACCTTCACTACCGTAGTTAATCAAATATAAACCCGCATTTTTTCTTTTTTTTTTTCTCTTTCTCGGCACAGGTTTTGTTAAGATTGGAGATCAACCTACAATCAAGCTCCAAAGAAGGTAGACCTGTAATAGTACTGAGCATAATTTCAGAGCCTATCGCGCTAACCCGCGTCAGCCGCTGCTCCTAGCACTCCGGTGCAAAGAGGCTAAGCTCGACGCGCGCGCGCTCGATGAGAGGCGGCAGGGAGGCAAGCGGAAGATATGATAATCAAGTGATCTCATCAGGAGTGCAAAACACTGGTTCCGTCTTATCACAGTAGCCGTCATTCTAATATGTTGCAATGTTTTAACGCGACGTCGAGATCAGCGTTCAGGCAGCGCCGATACGTCACGGAGATTTAGACCCGACGCAGCGTATCGCAGCGGCCAGCGCGGTTGACGCGCAGTCTCTATACTTTGTTTCTACGATTAATTCGAAGCGCAGTCGACGCTACAGGCCAATGTGATCAAGCAAACTGCGCCAAAGCGCGGCATCGTGCCATTCGTCCATCTTCTTGTACGTGCTCTTCTTCCACTAAACCAATCAAGTTCAGCGAATGTCCCGTGACTTGCGCTTTTAGCATGTGTGTTCGTGGCTGTATGTGCTCGAGTCTTCGACTGCGCTCCGACCCAAGACGAAACAAACCATACGCGGGTAGGGACGCTGTGAAATACATATTTCTACCATTTTCCTTTCCACCTACTTCTCCGAATATTAGAATCGACCAATAATGAAATATTTGTATACTTATTTATTATATATTTTACTATAGATAGACTATTTACAGTCTATCTCGGCGCAAGTGTGGCGAAATTCTTTGCAAAAAATGGCACTATGGCGCAAGATGTAGCAGACTTTCGTTCATGGCGCAATTTGGCGCAGCACTTCCACCACTGGTTTCTTCCCACAAGTGAATATCCTGATGTCCCCAAAAGGTAGCAGCACCGCTCCAAACGCTGGCATTCCTTGCGAGCCCTTTATTACCTCAGCTACGCTTTTGTGTTTCGCCTCCAGATAAAATAAAAATAAATAAATGAAAGAGATACAAAGAAAGAAGGGGACAATACTCATTGTTGTCATGACTCGTCCGGAGTCAAGTGCAAAGCAAGGCTAACCGCGGCCGGGAGAGGAACGCTCACTTTCCAAAAGGGTCATGGCTGCGGCGGATGACTCAGGCGCTGAGTGTGGGCTGGACGTCGAAAGGACGCGGCGGTTGCTCCTCTCGCATCTAGGCAGCACATGCGCCTGCGCGCGACGTCTGCGCAACGTTCAAACGCCGCGCACCAGGGCCGCCATTGTTTTGTAAACAAACGTCCGTCCAGGATAACACGAGCCCCTATCCGCCGTGTCTGGGCGGTTGAGACGGCTTTTGACGGATCGATCCGCGTATCCTTCCAAGCGTGTCCCGAACAATAACAATAGGTCGAGGTGACGTGGGCGCCTGCGTGTCTTGAGCAACCCTGGGCCGTGACGCAACATTGAACAGGCTAGAACCGGACGAAATTGGCGGCTGCCAAGCTATAAACCTCTCTCCACTTACCACGGCCCGCGTACGAGCTCTTTCCTTCGTAACGGACGTCGTCAGGGGCCCCGATGAAAGGGATCACATCAGAGAATTCTGCGCTGTCGTGGCGGTGATTCGGATACCCCTTGGTTTTGGTTTCTGTTTCGCGAGCGGAACTGCCGGGTCGTTAAACGACTAGCTGCTGAACTAGTGCGGGTATGCCTGGCGATCAATCAATCAAGGCCTATTTTGCAGAAACATTCTCGTTGGGAACACCCCAGACCGAAAAGCTGCCGGGGCGTAAGCTGACGGGGTGCGGTGACCTGCGTTGCGGTAACGCAAGCTCATCACGAGTTCGAGCGACGATGGAGACAGGCTTTCATTTGAAAGCAACGCGCAGGCCACCAGACTATGCCCACGAATTAAAATACAGACACCGCGTGCACTTCAGTTCCAGAAGGTCGACAAAACAACGTTTGCGGACAACATTCTGGCGATCCGAGAAGTCTTCGCGCAGTATCGCTTGATCTCAAACATGTTCTTCTGTAGCCACCTGATGACGGATTGCTAACAAGGTGCGCTTAACCGATTTGCAAGCAGTGTCCGTTCATTCGCCGACAAGGTCCTCGGTGAGGCCTTCGGCAGGACAAGAGCAGCGACTGCTCCAGAAAGTTCCCAAGTTACATGAAAAAGCAGATCAAATCCCAGAATCAGTGGATGGTGTCTGACCTTTCTAAGGAAGCAGACTGCAAAGTTTGCGCGACATCCAGTATTATCAAATGACGATTGGAGCACCGATTGTTCCATAAAGTTCCCAACGGTTACAAGCAGCAACCGACTTTCCAACTGACCATCGAAGAAGATATACGAACGATTCATCGGCAACAAACTCCAGAATCAGTAGAGGGCGCCTGCCCTCTCTCAAGTAGCAGACGCCAAAATCGCGCGACCTCCAGACTCCAGTACCCACGAATGGCGTTTGGCAGACGCCGCAAGGACCTCCGGCCGGGTCGTAATTCCGCACCTCTTTCCGCAGACGGCCTTTCAGCCAACAAAGAAACCGGTAATAAAAGGAAGGAGAGCGCCTTCTTCAATAGAAGAAGACCGCTTTCCCGGTTAGTGGCCCCAGTTTTCCGCCTCGCACGGCACAGAGCGACGTTGCGCGGAGAAAGTTGCGGGAAGTCGGAGACTGCAGCACAGTGTCGTCGGCATCTGGGGGAGCAATATCCGCCAAAACCTGTTTCCTGGAACCGCCGGCCGGACGGACGGACAGAGGGAACGGACGGACCACGCTCGGACGTCTTTTCCTCCAAGCGCCTTTTCCACTCCTATTTCCGGCGGAAGATTATAACGTCGCTACGCCGTGATAATCAAACGTGCCGTAGATCACCGAAGACGAGTAGTGCGCACGCTGTGCGGATAGTGGGCCATCGCGTAACAAGGCCGTTGTGCTGGTCTTACCACGTCACCCATCAGAGGCCAACATTAAAGCGCCTTTACGAGTACGAGCAGCTCCAGTGCTCGAATACTTGCTGAAAGTGGAAACGATCGACGAGTTACAACTTGTCAGGGTTTGCGATCCACGATCAGAAGTGTGATTGTATCGTCGACTTGAGAAGTTTCTGCGTCATTCAAGGCCGGCAGGTCGGCGACATCCCAGGCACGGTGCTGTCACGAGCAGCCAATATACTCTTGAAACAAACAAGCATCAATCCGGAATAAATAGTTGCAAATCATCGAGGGGAGTCAGGCTGCGAGTCCTAACCATTCAGCAGAGCGCAGTGCGCAAGCGACCACTCATCATAAGGCGACAGAGCCGGGAAACAAAGACCGTATGCCCGTTTGCACGCACTGAGCTTCATTAGCCTCGCAATCAAGATCCAACAGAGCAGCACCGTGAAACGCAAACAGAAAAGCGCCGAGAGCCAACGGGCAAAAACGAACAGAAGAGGTGGAAACTTGCGATCTTCTACATCGATTAAGGACCCAAAAGACCCGCTAATTAATCGCGGCAGGAAGTCCTGCGGGCGCACCGCGTAATGGACACCCTCGTACAGCAAACGAGCAACAAAGTGTAAATGCCGAGTGACGTTTTCGCCCCCCAACTCCCGACTCACGCCCGAACCTCCGTGGTGCTCCCCGAGGCTCCCGCAGCGCGGGACTCAAAGAAAAAAAAACACGCACACACGGAGTCCAAACCTCCCCGCGAGTGTGACTAATACGCTCCATTGATTGTTGGGCGCCGAACGGAGCTTGTCCTCCGGGGAGGTGGGTGGGTGACTGGGTGGGTGGGTGGGTGGCTCACACGCACACACATACCGAACTGCCGAGAACGGTGGATCCGCCGAAACGTCTCCCTCGTCCGTGATTCATCGCCAAAGCGTCATCGCGGCTCTCCTTTGACTCATGATCGCGGGGTCCAAGTGACTAAACGGAGACTGCTCGTCCCTACCAGCAGGCAGACGACAACGAATCTCCCGCCACGTGCCTCTCTGTGTATGTGTGTATGGATAGACGTATAGAGTATACAGTCGTGGCCGACACGTCATGTCTTAATTATCCGGCGAGCGGTGCTCTCGCCCGCGGCGCTGCTGCTCGGCATGTGTGTATCAATGAATGACGCATTGGAGTGCATCGACAACGGATCGGCTAGAGGTATTCGTGGCGCGATGTCTCTCGACACTGTTTCACTGTGAGACGGCGCCCAAGTTGGATATCCGCTTGCATCGGCGATGTATCGATGTTGCAGGAAACCAGACGTGGGGCAGGCACGCTTGGACGATGACATGGACTCGCGTCTACCTCCCCTTCAAATGTATACAGTTGCAAAGTTTTGAATTTCATGCAAAATACCACAAGAAAACAAAGGAATAGACCTGTTGCGTTGAAAAAAATTCAAAAGGGTAAGATACCAACGAATAGTAGGAAGAACAATACTGATGAACTAGGACGTAAGGCTAACCCTGTCACTGAACAACAACAATAAAAACACGTCCCCAAACATCGTCAGTCCGCATGCACCTCGAAAGGTGAGGCGCGCTTAAACGTTACAAAACCGCGCCCCCTATCGTCGGCAGCTCGAGAACCCCAAACGGGTTTTCCAAAGCTTCATGTAGCGATCAGCGCCGACGTGGGAGACGCTCATGCCCGCGAACCTGACCACCAGTTCTCCGAACTCATCCTCCGATGAGCAATCAATCAATTGACCGCGCTGATTCAGGGTCAGCCCAGGATAATTTTTATTTATTTATATTTTTCCGTTCTGCCCTAGCTTATATCCTCTCCCTTTCTTGTTGACCTTTGACGTCTCCTCTTTGACGAAGATTCAGTTGCACTGACTGAAGTCGCGTGGAGAGTACAATTGACGTCAGCGCAGAATCGAATGGGCAGTTGGGAAAACACCTTGCAAGTATACACCTTCTGATCGCAGATAGTGTAACTTTGGGAGATCAATATCAACACTAAAAACCGAGCCTAATCCGCTTATGCGGCAACCTTCTGCGCAGCAATCTGTCCATTTATCGTTCCTAGCCCATCGGCAATGACCACCCACAGATGACGCATAACAAGCGGGTGCCAGCGGGCCGCCGAGTCACCGTGGATGCAAATCATACGGGAAACGAACTGGACCTTTATCGAGGCACCTACTCGTATACTTTATATGATTGGTTCCCCGTGGCCATCAACCTTTTGTCATCCTTGCGGAATGTATGTTGTCTCAAGGTGGACGTCCAACCGCCTTGTCTAGCCTCGTGACAACCCCCACAGTCTCTGGGCCACAGCGACCAATGCCACTTCATGACACAGCGAGATCACCGTTCCAATATACGTTTGAGTGAAATCCTCATTCATGGACGCGCATAAGCAATCCTTGCGGTCTCATTTCAAGGCAGACGTCCAGCCTCACGGCCGCTCCCACGGCCCTTCCGTCACCTCGCTATAGACGCAAGATAACACAATCGGCGACGTTAACCGAGTTTCGATATATACTTGCAGGGTCAGATACGACGACGCATCACCGAAACGGCCGAAAGGGCGTGGTGGTTCGTGTTGCCAAACCACCAGGGACGCGGGGTACAGTCAAGCCCCTTGCTTGCAACGATGGAAGGAGGAGAGGGCGGGGAGAGGTGTGACTCATGCACCTGAAGGCGGTTATACAGCCGCAGCAACTTCCTGGGGGCCGTGAACACACACATAGCGCTCTCAGCTATTGATCCACGTGATTCAGAGCGCGCACCCAGGTCGCTCTCCACATGCCGAGGAGGTCTCCGAGGAGCTGCTGCTGCTGGCGGTATCCCCCTCCCTCGAGCGTTACCATGGGGATCTTCTCGGGAAGTGTCTCGAGGCGATGGCTTTCCCTTTATTAACCGGAGATGGCGCTTGCTCGAGCGGCGTTCGTCAGAGAAATAATACACCTTAACCGGCGGCGTCTGTTCGTAACAATAAGTCCTTTTCCAAAGTCAATCAAGCAACATTGGCAGTCCCCATTTCTTTGGGCCAGGTGGCGCAAGCTGCCGCCCGTTACAAAGGGTATAGCCATTACCATCCATCCATCCATCCATGAACCACGAAGCGTGGGATTGGACCCGAGTCCTCGCCGAACGTTGATGCCACCCTCGTACTCCGAGCAATATGGCGGACTCAGATAATTGATGCAACAACCGCTTGTAACCGCTTACGACGAGTACAACATGCGCCATCTAACGTGTAGACCTTGATCGTTTCCGATCTGCGTATCTTTTTTTTACGCATTTTATATTTATTGTGGGTTTGATATAATTCTGACGATGTTATAACTTACAAGCGAACGTTTATCGTTGATAGTCATTAGATTTGATCTCGGAAATAGTGCAAGAACCTTCGGTCTATAGTAATAGGTAGATCGAAGGTGTTTCCATGGCGGTTTCTCGTCGTCGTACGCGCGGTCACAAGCCGTCGCAACGCAGTCGATCTCACCCAAACGCGGATGTGTGAACCGTCCTTTAGGACATTTTTGGAGAACACCGCGCCCAGGCTGTCGCAAGAGGACGTCGTTTTCGGGCTCTCGGACATGATTTGCGCTAAATAAACAAAAAAAAAAAAAGGCAACAAGATGCGGCACATATAAGCGCGAGTTTCTTGCTGTGTAAGTTGAGAAGCCTTTGGGCGTGAAAAACTTGTATTACAAACAAAAGCCTCGATCGGATCGAGTCATTCATGGGATGTATGAAATCTTCGCAGCTTTCAAGGAGTTTGCATTCGATGGTCAGCAAGCGAGTTCAGAGAGTCTGGGTCGGTGGTGAAATAGGTGTGCAACGCGACGCGATAAGTTGTCAGCGTCTCAACCTTCTGCAGAACACCCCGAAAACATTGTCCTAAGATAACGACGTCTTGAAAAAGATGCCAGACTCTCCGACAAAGACGCGTTGAAGTATCGTTAGACAACAAGAATTGCGACAGAGTTCAACAAGTTGCCGCATAGGCGCACGCTTCTTGCTGCGCAGGATTACAACCCTTTGGTGAAAGCTTGCTTCACAAATGACGATCTTGTAGGCAACCTATGATACATTCGCAGCTCTTTAGTAGATTCCGCAATCTATAGTCAGCGAGCATGCCCACATAATCTGGGTTTGTGATAAAACAGGTATTTAACGCAACGCGATAAAGCTGTCAACACTTCATGGAAAACCCAATTCACCGAAAGCACGATTTTTCTTTTTTTTTTAACCAAGTTTTTTGTCAGCAACGTTCTGTTCCGTTCCGTCCATCACCGCCAGCCCCGCAATCTGCCACGCTTTGCCCATATGTTATACTTTCACGAGGCAATAACTCTTTCTCGAGAGACGATCTGCGTCCGTCACCATCACGTGGTGGTGGTGAGACGGTCTCTCTTGGTGACTCGTCCGCGACGTTCGCTGGGTCACTGCAGTTCTAGCCGGAACCGGTCGTGGTGAGAGCACGTCGTCGAAAGCGACGGCTTTATGGAGAAGAGTCCCGGGGAATTACTTGCGCGCACGGCGTTGGATGGTGTTCCGGTTTTGACGCGCTTCTTCATATGCGTCATGAGCGCCGTTTGTTGCCGCCGCCGGGTCAGCCGCGGCCGCGCGGAGCCTTGCCGAGTTATTGGGAAATCCTTTCGCGCGTTGAAGGGCGACGTCGGAAGAGGGAATTGTTTGGAAAGAAGACGCGGGCAGCGAATGCTCGGACGTGCTTTGCTGACGTGCTTCCCTGTTTGAACTCCTTTGAGTCATCGGCAGGGTCGTGACGCTGTTCGAGAACAAATGAACGTCGGATTTACTCGGATGGGTTATTCCTATCCAGGAAGGTCTAAAAAAAACTTAACGGACGAGAACAAAAATATAATGTGTTTGCAGTCAGTGACAGGTCATGAGCGACCACGCCTATCAATCGGCACCTGTTCCTCCTTTTGGTGGAGCGCGAGCAGAATGTGAATTCGAGTCAGATGCTAGCAGGTCGAGTCAGAACCCGGCGTGCTAGATCAAGCATGTTTCTCCGGAATCGTACGGTACATCTACATTCAGTACATTCCTTTACATCTAGCATGTTGCGTCTGGATTGTTGCTTCTTCATCCAATTTCCTCTAGATTGCCAGTAACTTCTACTTGTTTCGTCTGCATTCAGTAGCTTATACTTGTTTGTTTTGCATCCAAGAGCTTCTACATCCAGCAGCGTATACTTAATTGTTTCTCCTGCATCCAATTTCTTATAGATCCAGCTTCAACATCCAGTAGTTTCTACTTGTCTCTTCTCGCACCCAGCAGCATTTACTTGTTTCGTCTGCATACAGTAGCTTCTATTTATTTCTTCTTCATTCAGTAGCTTCGACAACGATATAGCTTCTGCATCTGGTTTATGTCAATACGTGAAAACACTGCTTCAACAGTCCTAAATCGTCGCTTTGTTCAGCTGCTTCCGAGCTTCTGGCGACATTCCAAAACAAGATTTCTCAGTGGGTGTTTCAGCGTCCGTGTACATTCGATTTTCAACGCAGCCATGCGCCCGGGTACAACAGCAAGTTGCTTTCCAAAGGTTCAACCCATCTCAGCGCTGAATGTACTCTCCTCCGACGTACACATTGCAACGCCCGACACAAAAACAACTGTCGACACATTTTTTTTCTTAGTCTCGATAGACGTTACAGCGCCGAATTCCAGGAAAACATTCAATGCGTGCCTGAAATAACCGCCTGCCACTTGCAATACAATTTTAATCAGGATGATGGACGTAAAAGTTGCAGAACACGGCGCTCAACACGCAGCGCAAACGAACGTCCGATGCCCACTGCACGTCTACACTTGCCATCTTCGAGAGACTTTTAAACATGGACACGGTAACGCCCCTGCCTGCTGCTGGAAAACGCCAGCGGTCAGAAGTGTCCGACCGACGCGATGCGTATCACCACACCACCATCCTTCTGGCGAGAGAAAGTGCGTCCAGGAGAAGGGAGGAGGTCCCCTACGTGAGGGCCATCCAAGGCTGTCCACACACGCCAAGGCTAGCCAAGGCCGGCCGCCGCAAGTCAGCCGCCAGGATTTTCCCTCCCAGCTGTGAGTCAGTGAGTGCTGCGCCGCCGCAGCAGCAGCGGCAGCAACGGGGAGGTACTTGCGCTACGCACACCGGGCACGACCGCATTCCTGCACACGCGGCGGCGCTTGCGGAGTCGCTCCAAGCGCGGCGGCGGCGGACGATAGGGCCTTGGCAAGGCTGCCTGGCCGCCCCGGGACATGCGGGAGACAGCATCTCCGGCTCGAGGGCGCCGGCCCGCTGATCATTGCGACCGAGAGACCGTTCTTCTAGTCGATATACCGGTCCGGGTTACCTCCTCCTCGAAGGCCGGTTGTAACGAGCGGTGTGTGCGCCTTTAGAGGACGGTTTAGCGAGACTTTAAGCCCCTTGCAAAGCACGCTTACGCGGGTGCCAGAGGGGGCATACATTTGCGTGACATCAGTCGGCCGGGCTTATGGTCGCTGACTCATGGGCTACTTTAGCAGACGGTGTAGGTGAGCGGCGTTTGGCAACTTCCGGTTCTTAGGGAAATTTTCTTTAGCTGTTGACGAAAGACGACGATGACCTGCAAACCTGTCTAAGCATGGTTCTGAAAACCACAGTCCAGAGCTTTCAGAACCATGCTTGCACAGGCTTGCAGATTATTGCCATCGTTTGTAAACAGTGAAACAAAATTTCCCAAGGAACCAAAAGTTGCCAAACGCCGCTCACCTGTTCCCCTCGTTGAAACAATTCGTTTGGTGGTGTAAAATTACCACACAAAAAAACACGTGTCCATGACTGATAATGTAGCGAAGAGACAAGCGAGCAACAGCTAAGGCTTATCAAGGTCCCATCGAGTTAACACGACAATGCTGCAAAATTGTTTGTCACGTCAGGATTTGGAGAATGATGTGGATATTAGCCGCGTCTTTCGGTGTCAAGAAATACCTATAACTTCCTGCCCATTTTTCTGCAGCCCCCTGTCAGTATTGCTCAAACGGCATCACAAATTCCCTTGTACTGAAGCAGGCAGTCTTTTGACGTCTTCAAAGGAAGATCTCTCGCTTCAAGGGCTGTAACCCCCGAGGTTTGCCATCTAACGCATAAACCGGAAGATTTTCCGCAGACACATATTTCTAAGTTGTACGCATGTTAGGTCGATGGCGCAAGGAACGCCAGTGCAAAGAAAAAACAACAACAATGAGCAGTAGAAAGTAAAAAAGAATGCCCTTTGTTGGTTGCAAGAACGGCCGTCTTTGAGAAGACAGGCGCGGCCACGGCTCTCGCTTTCAGAGAAAATACCTCTTCCAAAGTAGGAACAAGAATGCACACCTTTTGTCGGCGAATTCTGTCATCATGGCGTGAGGAGGTCATAACGCCCGACTAAGACATTACGCCATCAAGCCATTTACAATTTTTCATCCCAGCCGGCAAAAGCAAAACAAGTAAAAGAGGTGCGATTTTTCCGCGTTCTGCGTGTGGTCCTCGCCAAGGACACCGGGAGGACAGGACCTACCCGACCTGACGTCAATCCTGGCGCGCTCCCAGAACAAGTCACAATCAACTCACCTTTGAGCACGGCCGGCTTGGCGCCGTTCTGGCAGAGCACCGCGAGCACCAGCGACAAGGAGCTCGACGGCTGCGGACACTCCAAGTCTCCCGTGCAGTCGTCGTAGACCACAATGTCCCGCGCGCGACGGAGTTGCTCCCTGGCCTGTCCGCACGCCACCAGATCCCACAGGGCAAGACGTCCCTGCTGCAGTCGCCGTCTCGTGATGCGGTCGCCGCAGTTGACGTTCACGGCAGACTTGATGCGGCCCGCGTTGAAGCTCAGGAAGGGCCGACAGTCCACCAGGAGTAGCCGAGGTCCACAGTCCCGGTACCAGGAGTCGACTAGTTCCGTGGGCGTCAGAAGGCGCACGACCCGTCCACAGGGTTCGGAGGACGTGGCGCTGCTGCGACGACGGTAGGGGAGCAGACCGCCGCCGTTGGTACCCGACGTCGACGAAGACGTCGTGGACGACGTCGTGGAAGACGTCGCCATAGAGCGTGGCGCCAGCGGGGAGTTGGAGCTGGCGCGGTCGGGAATCCAGCATGGCGCTGGGGACGGACACCTTAGCTCCACAGGACATACGTTCCGGACCGAAACCAGGAGCTGGGCGACAGGGCTGCGCGAGAAATGAGAGACAGACATCGCCTTTAATATCCACTACTTCGCTCTCCACTTTTCCTTCACAGAGAAGCCGTGCTCTTACACGAGTTGCCCCAAGGTGCAACTGTAGCCTTTCTTCTGACGCGAGTATAGAGCAGATCGAGTCTGGTTACTTCGTTCATAGTGACACCCTGTAGCTCTCTAAGAGGGACAATCAGCAATCGACCTTGCACCACGTAACTCCGCTCTCCGCCGTCTCGGAAGCCGAGACAGTGACACAGGCGCCATGGAGCACGCGGAATAATTGTGTGTTTTCCTAATCTCCATCGACACCGCAAGGAGGAGGCTCGGACGCTCGTAAATTCTTGCGTCGGGAGCTGTAGAAGCATGCGGCAATAAGCACGGTGAATGTCAAGCATAGAAAAGGCGGAAAGTTACCTACATGGCCTACCACTAATTTTTCCTGGTATGGGCCGAACATAATTTAAAGTATACACTGAGTAAACTTGTATGCGCCAACAAATTTACTCAGTACCATGAAGCAACTAGCACAACAACGCGCCTTGGTAAAGTATACACCCCGCTCGTAGAGGCCTGGCAGCAACAGATGTTTCGGACAAGGACGAGACGGCAAGATGCGTAGCATATAGCATAGCATAAAAAAAGAAGAAGAAACAAGGAATGACTCAGAAGCGAGCAACGCATTCATTACAACACGATGCTTGGGAACTCTTCAGTTTCAAAAGGTCAAAATGCGATGGTTGAGTCAGTGTGCAGAACCTCGGACTAAACACGGCATTGGACTGTAATCCGTTTTCACCTGGCGATGGAACGCAGTGGAGGCTATAAGTACGAGCCATGGACGCCATTCTATACAATGCCGGGCGAGTATCACGTGACTTCAGGCGTGGGCAACGCGGGATCGCGTGGTACGTTCCCAGCACCGCATTGGCTGCGATGGTCCGGTGCGGTCCCGTCGCAGAGGACCCTCCAGGGTACGGTTCCGTGACTCCGTTCCCCTTAAAGCCTCGGTCACGCTGCCAATGCTCATCATATACAAAACACAGTCTGCGGACACCATCTGAGGTGTGTCCCTTCTTCCTTGTATGACGGTCAGCGGATTTAAGCTGACCCGCGAGTGCAGTGGAAGCTAGTAGCCACTCGTTGAAACAGTTGGAACTATAGCCATACGTTAAACATGATGGTTAAAACCAAAAACTGAAATCGAAAAAAAAAACTCGGTAGAAGAGAAGAAAAGAAGGTTTTTCCATTTCTTCTACAGAGTTCTACATTAACCAGAGTTTAATACTATACTACTGATAATAATATTAAGTTTACTTTTCCACGAAATATGGTGGAGCAAAAAGGTACAAAGCATGAGTGGGGCCTTGACCAGCCCTCAGCCTCTGGTTTCAACCATATGTTTAACTTACACCAGCTCGCCTGCACTTTAACCGTTTTTTTTTTAACTAGTCGTACATGTATCTTTCGTCACGATGAAAGGGAGGCGGTCGATTGGTCCGGTGTAGCTCGCACCGCACTGTCAGCTAAAGGGTGAACGGGGGACTCCATACGCGAGGTAAAGATCCGGCCTTCGGGACAACACTCGTCGGTCAACGGCCTCAAAGAAAAAAATAAAAGAAAGCTCAACCTGCACACCCTCTTCCGCGAAACAATCGCGGGGGAAACCTGACGAATTCCTGCAGGCACGGGACCGACTGACCGACGCAGCAGTGGACACGCGTTCCAACAGGTTTCGACAGGTTACCTACCCGGCCGCCTCGCCGATTCTACAAAAGGGAATTAGCCGGCGAATTTCAGAACCGCGCGGGGCCCCTCTGCTTCCGGGCACACTGTTCGTCGACCGAAGGGGGCGGCGTTGAATGAGTCGACTCGTAGGGCTCGCTGCTGCTGCCCTCGGGGTTCGTGTCCGCTCCCGGCGATCGGTGCCGCGCAACAGCGGCGGAAGGAAGCGGTATTTTTAGCCGTCACAAACAGCCCGCTGGGCGCTACCGGGAACGGCTCCTCAGAAGCCGCGCACTGCGCGGTGGTGGACCCGAAACGTGGAAGCGAGGCTACGTTCACATACTTGGCTCCGTTATATCGCGTCATCGATAGGCGGTGACAGCTTTAAGGGGCCGTGCAACGACATCGGGAAGGAAAAAGTTTCACTTTACACAAACTCACTGGCTAGTACTAGTGGGACCCAAGAATACTCGCACGCAACGCCACTGACCAAGAAGCCTCTTTGTCGCAGCGTAATTTCGAGAAAAAAAAAGCGCCGACTTTCCTCTTTCACTTTCTCCTCCGCAAAATTTGATGACGTAGTCGCGAGTTCCATCGTCGACGCGGGGCAACCGTGGTGACGATATTCAAACGCAGCTCATACAGTGAACAGGAGCACTGCGCCAGTATTCCATTTGGGCTCGTGACAATCAATACCTAAACAACTAACGCCTGTTTTATAGGCTATACGAATGTCGAGAAATAATTCCAAGTGGCATTTAGAAAATTGTTGCATCGCCCCCTTAATGTTCCGCCTCCAGCCCGCGCGGCTAAAGACCGCAGGAAGGCAACGAGCCCGAGCCGGAGGCGGAGTTCATGACGAGGTTCTTAACCTGCCCGACTATTCTGACCTATGGGAGAGGATCGGTGGCCGCGTGTGTTAACCCACATCGCATCTTGGAGCGCGTGGAGCGAAAGCTCCACGCGCTCCAAGATGCGCACGACGTCATCGTTACTGGACCCCTCGACATGTGACATGCGCTGCGTGAAGAGCTGGCGGCGGCGATGAGGTGGAGGCTTCGTCTTTAAGTGATATTGGTGTAACCCAAGATTTCTGCAGGTTCAGTCCCCACCCCTGCCCGCCTAAATCCGGATGATCATCGTTCCGGCGTGCGGTCGTGTAATCACTGTGCAGTGTCATGCACGTTGGAAACCCCAGGACAGCGACGACTCCACTTTCTAAATTTCTCGTCCATATAGCGGAGACACCGAGACGTCCATTGGCACTGACCAAGTTCCCGCTGTCTGATGACGAACGCGCGACGCAATCATTAGAATTATCCGAACGGGCAGCATCGTCTCTTATTTGGGACACTCTGAAAGCAAGCACCACGAAAGATATATCGCACGAGCGGTGTGTAGGACGCCGGAGATGGCGTCCCGTACGATCTTGGCGTTCTTTCACGCGCTTCTAGGGTTCGAATATGATCTGCTTGCACACACGCACGCGCCACCCTGGTAGGTTCCTCAGCTTAGGGGCATGCCCTGCCCGTCAATGTCACGACAAATGTAGCCAGCCTGTCGCGTGAGGCAAGCACAAGAGGAAAGACTGGCGTCATCACATGCCAGCCGCCCCGCAAGGCCATCGAATGAACGTTGAAAGACGTCATCCCACTCCAAAACCAGCACCGGGAGCAGCTTTTACGTGTAAAGAGAGAGGAAGGACCGACACAAGTGTCGAAAATACCAGCGCCCGTGGGTCTTCCACGCACAATTCCCGCGAGTTCCTCTCAAGCGTGTGCGAGCCCAGAGACAGAACAGCGACGTTGACGAAGGAGGTATGCCACAGAGCGGAACAATTTAAGTCTACAATCTCCTTCCCCTCTTTACAAGAAGGATGAGCGACTCATCCAGAAAAGCCTTCATGGAGTAAAAAAAAAAAAATGAAAGCCTCCAGCTACCTGGCGCGACCGCCGCAGCCTACGGTCGGAACTCTAGCTTGACAGTGCGGTGGACGGTATACGTTCTCGTCGGACCAGTCATACCGTCGCTCTTTCGTCACGTGATCACGCCCCCGCCCATACCCTCGTAGAGCAATTGTGGCGTGTGTGCTATGTTTAGACAGCGGGAAGTTATTCAGCTCCAACGGGCGTCCGTAGTGTCTTCGCTCGTAGACGATAGTTTTGGCCGGTGTGGTACCACGCTAGCCTGGGGAAGTCTTCAACGCGATTCACCCGTAGTCATCACAACACGACCGCACGCCGGTATGATCGTCATTCACATCGAAACGGGCGGGGAGAGGGTTTGAACCCAGGGTCCCCGGAGTCTGCAGCGCGAGCTTTCGTTGCAACGTGCGCTGAAGCTCGCACTGCCTCCTACATCGTACAAGGAACCAACACGCTCCAGGACAGTGTCCACAGACTGTCTTTTGTATGATGCAGACGTTGAAAAAAGGAAGCGGTCGATCGGTCCGACAAACGGGCAACTCCCACCGCACTGTCAGCTTGGAGGCGAAGCACGGCGTCCGCTCCCTCTCCGAGATCCCGCGGTCTGAGTCGGAGTCTGAAATTAGCGCCTCCTCGGGTCTCGGCGAGGAGCCGGAGCGG
This sequence comes from Ixodes ricinus, assembly GCA_037355805.1. Classification (NCBI taxonomy): domain Eukaryota; kingdom Metazoa; phylum Arthropoda; class Arachnida; order Ixodida; family Ixodidae; genus Ixodes; species Ixodes ricinus. Next base: position 41,179 of record JAZHYW010005796.1, read on the forward strand.
GGAGCACCTGGTCGAGGACCCTTCGGGGGTTCTAGCCTTGGGTCCGGGCCAAGGCAGCGGCGGGTGACTCAGGGACGGCCAAAGGAGTCCCCTCCCTCCTGCCGATGCACCTGCGACGACGACGCTACAGCGCTCCGCCGCCGCCGCCGTGCTGACTCAGAGTTGCGAGGAGACGTTCGAAGCTCGCGCGTTGTGGAGCGGGAGGAGGTGCACCGCCGGGCTCGGTTTGGCCCTCTTCCGGAGCAAGGTGACGTGCCGCGTGGTTCTGATTCTGCATCGCGTTTGCTGCCATTTTAAGGGATGGCTTGAAATAGGAACCTTGCATCAATCTCGATGCTGGTGTTGGTGTTGGTCGCGCGACATAGCGAGGCCATGTAAGAGAGTGTCAGCGACGAAGTGCGGTGGTTATTTTAGTTATTACCGATGGTTACGCCTTTTTTGCCGCCTTCGTGGCTCCGAGGCAAAGCGACGACCTACGGATCTCCGGGCGGCGGGTACGAACCCCGGCCGAGGTGACCGCAATCTGACGGAGGCTTATTGCGGAGAAGGGGCCGTGTAGCTGAGATTTCGGTTGCACGTCAAAAGATCTTCAGGGGTCGAAATTCATCCTCAGTCTTCGGCTGGGGTGGTAGGGCCAGACGCCTGAATACGTTAATTTAACATGTAATTTTTTTGTGTGTTTATAACGTGTAATAATGGAACATCGTACCCAAGAAATGTTACGCCTCTACTCCGTCAAGTGGCGTCAGCGAGTTTTCAATTTCCGCGGATACAAATATTATGGAGAACCCCAGTCGAACTTTCGCCGAGCTTTGCGATAGAAATTCGTAAAAGTCGGACCTCTGTAGCTTCGCAACATCCTTATTGATAACGTCGGCATCCCTTCAGAAGTTAAGGCAAACAACAAACAAAACACTTGATTTTGCAAAAAAAAAAAAAATACACGTGGAGTTTCTTTTTTTTCTTAATAAATTTTCCTGCTACTCTGCCGGTTTTCTTTTCTCTAAAGCAATGACCGTCATGTCAGCCGACGCCGCCAACAACATCAATACATATTAAAAAAAAAAGAGATCTGCAGCATTTTGTTTTTCTTTTTCCTTCGAAGAATACGCAGCAGTCCGCAAATCTTTTGGTGACGCCGTTCGTGCGCGTTGCTACATTTCCTTGTTATCAACTGATGCGTTGCCAACCGATTACGGCTCACTGACGAAGCACGGCAGATACGAGGTTCGTCTTCGTACCGTGTAACTTATTCCGAAACAGCAAATCTCACGTCCACTCCGACTCCTTCGAACTGTAGGGCAAGGATGCATTAGGCAAAACTTTGCTTTCAAGACAAGCACAGGCGATAGATAGGTGCCATATAGCTGCAGGTCAAAGACAATGAGTGCAGACTGGAGGTTTGCGGCTTGAACTAACTGGGAGTTATCAAAAAACGTGACACGTCTGACCATATAAAACAAAAAAAAGTGGAAGCAACAATTTGGTTTGTTACGACGAATAGGCAGAGGTATCAGTTCGGGTAAAACCCCTTGATAAAATTCACGCTTCGCGTTTCTTTCAAGTGCCGACTATCACTGTTCCGCGAATACTCGAACTCGTGCATTGACACATTTGACGCTATACTTGCAAGACAAACGCAAACGCATCAATACGCCTTAGGTTCGGCTAAGACAACAAGGACAATGAACGCGCCTGCGCGGAATGGGACGAGAAGTTGTAAGACTAACTCTCACCTGACGACTCGCCGACAACACCAGCAATGTCCGGCTCGCAGACAAAAACTTCAGAAGCAATATTATGAAGAAGAAAAAATAAAAACGCGGGCTGGCTTTACGCCAAACATCTTTACCAGGTAGATATAAAGACAAACGCATCATAAATAAAATAAAAATGGCGTCTCGCACGACTGCACTTACCGGCGTTCGCCAGACTTTCGCCAGACCCGTGGTGCGCGGCTTCTAGGAAACTATTAGCTGGACGTCCGAAGTCACGGAGGTGTCATCGTGCGAAGCCAACGTGGGCAGAACCACTACACTAGTACCACGCCACGCCGCAGTCACGAGACAATGCTGCCCGCCGCCGCCCGCGGAACAAGACGACCTGTCACCCAAGGTGGCAACTATACCTCGCAATCTGAAAACCCTAGGGGTTTCAGAACAGGGGGGTTCGAGATGAAAAAGAAGAATAGAGGGGGAGGGAGAGGCAAGTTATCGCGGATGGAATGTCCACAAACGAATGCAAAGCCCCCCTATACTCGGCCGACCGAACGCGCGTGAGTCAACGTTTGCGGGCCTGACTCAGGGTGCGCGCCGCAAGCGATGAGATGTTCGCGTATGCAGGTATGGCAAAAGGTTTTCTGCGTTGCGGAGGAATGTGGAATCGCTCCGCTTTTCGCCGGAACGGCTGACATCATGGAGAGGTGATAACGATTGTGATGATGATGATAATGACAAGAACCCGTGTGGAGGCGCCAAAACGGGTGGAGGGGTGTTATATCAACACCACCCAGATAGCAAGGGGGGGGGAGTTATAGCAACACCACCTAGCTAAGCAATGCAGTAGTGCTTCATTTTTGACGTCACCTAAAGAGGTAAACGCGGTGAACATGGTGCACACTTGTGCTGAGTCAACGTTTTCTGTGGTGACTCGGGTTCCATCGGTGAGAACGAGTGCTAATCCGAGTTCTACGACGTTTTACCTGACCTTAAAATTGACAAGAAATGAACGAAAAAAAAGTTTAAGTGTATAACGTGCTCTGATTTTCTTTACTACGGCTGTATACGTAAACTCTCTTCCCCCCCCCCCCCCACTTTCACTTCCCTCCCACAGACAAATTCAAGTCACGCGCACTAGTACATAATAATACCAATAAAAGAAAGCAGCGCGTCTAGCTTTCCACAGAATCACCCCACCGGAAGCAAGAAGCAGTTCCGGTCCTAGTAGTAGGCTAGCGTCACTTCCGGCCCTGGGACTTTTGAGTCGGAACCGCTTAGACCACGTGACAGCTTGTCGGCGTCCGTGGGAAATGGAGGGAGTTGAAAGCAAGATGGCGCCGAGCCAGGTGGCGGAAGTTTGAAGGCCCCTCGTGCAGCAGTGTTCCGAAATTCTATGGTCCGTTCCAAAGGTCGCAAGAAAGAGTAGCGAAGAAAACAAAAAAGTTTCGTTTCACTTCGTAAAAAATAATAAAAATTGTTTAAACATTTTTGCTATTTTGTCACGCCAGGGGTCCTGCAATGCTAGTGAGAAAACGTTCGTAATGGTCTGTCGTATATCCGTTCGAAAGGTTATTAAAGGCGACTCTTTGACAAGATTCCCTAGGAATTAGTTGTGAATTTCCTCGGTATCCTTGGACCCCTGTTCCGAACACAGCACTGTACCTCAAGCTAGCCTAATAATCGCGGTTACAAGACGACATTTACAAGCGAAAGTGTTCCGACTATTTTTGGTGCGTGAACCCTATTTACAATCGCGTTGTTCGTAAATTCATAAAAAGAAAAAAAATCCTCAATGTGATTTACAATAGCCTACACAGTCCTGAGCGATAATTTTTTAAGTTAAGAACAACCTGGTGTTATATCTCCCATATACATTCTCGCGACCGCAATCCCTTTCAGCGCCCGACCGAACAATTCAACACCGTGATTCACAGCGGGAAAACAATTGTGTTACTGTTACTCATCACCATCGTTCAAGCGTCGTCCTTTTTTTTTTAAACTTTATACTGAGAAGCGCATGGCCGCTCCAGCCTGCAATCCCGACACCAAAATGTCATATTTTTTCCCCCTCGACAAGTATATAAACGACATACTAGACCAATATTCCAATAGTCGCCTTCTGAACGCGGCCATCTTGAGCCACCGTCACACTGCAAATACATAATACAAAAAAAAAAGACAGTCTGTATAGACACTGCACGAGAGCCCGTTTCTCCCTTGTATGACAATCCCGTCACATTAAACAATAAAAAAAAAAACTGTTTACGGTCATGTTTGAAGCATGTACGAGGCAAACATGATTGGAACATGCGTGAGCATGCATCCGCAGACAATCTCAATGCACGTGTGCAGAGAAACTCCGTGTCTTTGTGTATGCATGTGCAGTCTGACTGCAACTTCAGCCTAAAACATAATTACTTTTCTTTCTTTACCTGCAGCTGAGTAAGATGTTTAACGGACACTTTTTAAGCAGAATTGTGCGCTTACGCCGGCCTTTTCACGCAACGGCGAAGGCTCGAAACTATCGGGTAGCGTCCAGAAGTAATGATCGACACTTTACCGCGAAATTACTCGATGTTCGCGAAGAATGCAGCAATAACGCGTGCGAATGTTAGTTAAATACGCTATACCTGGGGAGAATAAATACACAGAGGAGGCACTAATACGCGTACATCCACTCGTATACAATCGACAACCCGCGAGAAGAATACGCAACTGCTGGTGAAGGGTCGAAATGGAGACACCCAACTTGATCTCTTTCTGCTCTGTTCCGCACTTGCAAGTAAAGGCGGTTCACCCGAAACGTGCTCCCGTGTTTCTCTCTCTCTATCCACGATTAAGGTTTCCGGTATTTCGGACCGAAAAACACAATTATAATGTAAGTCAGCTAGTTTTTTGTTTGTTTTTTCTTTTTCTGACCGATGAAAAAAAAAGAATTGCGACGAACTCAAAAAGTTTTACGTCAATGTTCTTCAATGCGCATTTCATAGCAAGCTGGATATATTCTTCCTAAAAATTACGAAATCATAGCGCATTACTTACTGTTAGGGAAGCTGCGAACTTTTGTCCAACCTTGCATTGAGGTTCGATAGTTCGCAGAACCTCCGACCTTTAACACGAATTCGACGAAGTTCGACCTTTCAACAGTGTTGCCAGACTCTTACACCAAATTGTCGGAATTTCCAGGGGAAAGAAAATAATGTACGGTAGTTGGTTCGATAAATTACGCAATATAGACTATACACGCATTATAAAAAAATTAACTATTTAGACATTTTGTTAATGTGAAGCCATACAGCCAATAATTACCGCAGCCCCTTACCCGCCAGGTGGTGTCAGCCCGCTTCTCATCACTGTCACACCGATTGTGAAATTACGGTTGTGAAGAATGGTTAGATGAAATGCTTGTCCTTAGCGGCGATATGAGATTCTTTGTCCATCTCGATTAAATCGGAATTTAATCGGGGATTAGTCAATGGTTGGTTCTAGAAGCTTCAGCTAGGTGTCGCAAGCAGCCGCCCATTTAGAAGGGTTCAGCCGTATCCATCCATCCACCTCCGCGCACGCGTCGAGTCGAACTTTGGCGAAGTTTAAGTTCCAATAAGCTCGAACCTGGTCGAACTCGACCTTCCGTAGTTTCGCAACATCCTAACCATTTCCTATTTCGGGGTAAACTGTCTCTCTCCCCCGCCCTTTTATTTTCCACAGAATCCGCGCCCGTCAACGTCTTCACCTGTTCCTGTTTTGCCCAGAAAAAGAAATACGACGAAAGATTTCCTCGACAGCTGTCTTGCGCTATTGTTGCGGCGCTTCCTAATGTTGCTCAAGCGCTTTTTCTTTTATTTTCGCCCCCGTTGCGTGAACAATTTTACATCGTCAGATCACTTCTGCAGCGTCCTCAAATGAGGGTGCCACACGCTAGACAAAGGCTAAATGACACACACACGCACACACATACACACACGCACACACACACACACACACACACACACGCACACACACACACACACACACACACACACACACACACACAAAAAAAAGAGCTTTTAGGGCACATGGCTAGCTAATAAAAGATCATTATATTGAAACCCCTATAGACAGGAAATGCGGGCTTTAACAGGGGCGGGCATCGAACCCATGAACTCCCTGCAACGTGAGCCTTTAGCAGCTACACGTGCTCCGAGCTGCCCTAGAAGTCAAGGCCTGAGCGTGACGTCATCGTTCGTGGATCCCCGATCCGCCCCAAGGGGAAAACGCGCTGAAGCTCGACGAGAGTACGCTGACGCAATCTAGGTGGCGCTGCGTGGAGCCACTAGTGATGACGTTTGGGGTGGGAAAGGCGCAAGCCTTGTCTTCCCTAAGCGGTACTGACCAGTGTCATCGTTACATATTCTTCCCAAAACTTAAAGAATAAAAACCACATTCATTTTTTTTTTAATTCTAGGCGTCAAGCCATGTGAATGTCTGAGTTTTGCTTTGCGTTCTTTTCTCGCAAATATTTAAATAAAACTAAACAAAAAAAAAATGTAAGGAAATTATGTTTAGTGTGTGCATGGACGTATTAGTTCCTGAAATATGGCGCCTGTTCCGTCAAAGCAGTAAAACGTGTTAATTCACAATTTAAAAAAGAGTTAACGCAAAATTAACCTGCGTTACTTTTTATCGGTGACGGTAACGGGTTCCTTTTATTTTGAGGTAACTTAGGCCTGTAACGCGTCCCTTTTATCTGCAAGTAACGAGTGACGTATTTCGTTACTTTTTGAAATATTTTTCTGTAACGCCTACAACGCCGGTATTGCCTCGGCACATCACGTGACCACTTGATTGGACGCGACGACATCAGGCGCCTCGCAGCTCAAACAAAAGACTGTCGTGTCGGCCAGCGAAGGCCGCGGTGTCACACCAAGAGCGAAACAACGCGTCAGCAACCGTGGGAACAAATTAGACGGGGAGTTTCTTTTTTCCAGAGGTGTGTTCCCGCTAATGCCGAGGTCGACACCGGCGAAGGAAATCTCGCCGTGTCGAGGGGTGGGAAACCGGAAGCCACGCAAGTACGCCACTTCCGGGAGACGGCAGCCCGTCCGTCCTCTCGATGTCGGCCCATAGGGGGGAGTGTACACTAACCGGTTCCGAACCGGTCGCGCCGAGACGACACGTTCGCTTAGTGTCACTTTCCTGCCGTCTATTGTGACACCCAACGTTTAAATGACGCTCGCGCGTTCGGAGATGAGCTGCTATTTGACGATTCTATAGGGCCCCTTGGTGAAAATCAATACGCAAAAAATTATGCAAATATCGCGCATGTACGAGACGAAGTACACTTTCAGTATATTTCTAGTATATTCATTTGTATCTTAGCGGCACGGTTAGCGCGTCGTCGACTCAGTTTGGCAACTAAAGTGTACGCGTTTAAACTATACGTGTAATATACTTTGCAAAGTATCTAATGAAAGTACAAAATTACGCATGGTTAATTTACTCGAAAGCTGGTGTTTTCAATAGGGCGAAACATACTTTTAGCGTACCGTCAGCAGAGCAGTTAGTGTACTTATAGTGCACCGAGTGCATACTTTGTGTATTTAGTGCGCTTGTTTAGTAGTCATTTAGTGCACACGTTTCGTGTATTTAGTGCATACTTTTAGCGTATCTAGTGCATACGTTTCGCTGTTATCTAGTGCACATGTTCAGTGTATTCAGTAAATACTTTTAGTGTCTTTAGTGCACACGTTTAGCCTGAATATGTAGAATAGTTTAGCGCATACGTTTGGTCTATTTAGTGAATACTTTTAGTGTAGTGCATATGTTTAGTGTATTTAGTGCATACTTTATTGTATTTAGAAAATAATTTAAACGTATTTAGTGCATTCTTTATTCAAGTGTATTACTTTTTGAGACAGATTTCTCACATACAAAAAGCGAAAAAGTCAGCCTGCCCGAGTACTGATTCGCTACTTTGCAAGGGGGGTCAGGAGGAAATGGGATTGCATCGATGTACACTATACATTAACAAAGCCACTTTCCCACTACAAAATTATTTGACCCAAGTGGGACCCGTAAAAATAACGGGAGGATTTCAGCGTCGTCAAAGGCTGAGCCGACGCTGCCAGCTAGTCGGGCGTTACTTTACACCCAAAGTGGTGCAACAGCTTACACCGAAGAAGGTGCAACACTTCTTTCCGAGTGGACAGGGGACCATCAATACTCCGTATATTTCGGGGGAAAAAGAAATCACTGCCCCCGCGGGAAGTATTCCGAGATATCAGGCTGAGTCACTATCGCGTCACTCATATCGATCGATCATTCCCAAACACCAAAGAGGAAAAAAAAAACGCATTAACGTAAGCGGAACTTTCCAGTAACCGGAGGGCAGCATGTTATGCGAGTCGGCAAGAGTGCCGTATTTTTGTGGTTACTACTTTGGTAAATACTACGTGTTTAAAAGCGGAGATCTTAGACGCGGTGCGGACTATACATAGAAGGATTCTCTCCCCCCCCCCCTAATATCATTCTTTGTAACGAGATTTCACGGGTTTTTGTGTGACATGTTATGTGAAATTTATTTCTGTACGATCAAACAATCTTGAACACGTTACTCGAAAAAAAAAAATATCGATTTCAAGTACAATTATTTTCGGTTCAAAAAAAGTATTCAATTAGATTACTCGATTATAGTTGAGAAGAAAGGTAAATGGCCGTTACTTGAAAATTGGTAATTGTTACTTTCCGATCACTTCAGATTTTCAAAACAACAGATTTTTGTGCCGGTTTGAAAGCGGGTCTTTCGTACCATCCACTACGCGGAGCGCAAGTTCGTCTGCTTCTTTTGCAGGGGTTGTGGTGACGTCAGAGCGATGCCGAGCTCGCTCTGATTGGAGGATAGTGGGTAGACCTCAAGGCAGCCTGCTTTGAGATCTACCCACTATCCTTCAATCAGAGCCAATCAGAGACTCGGTGGTCTTTCTGACGTCACCATAATCCCTGCAAAAAAGCAGACGAATTTTTTTTTCGGCCGAAATTTATTTTTGTTTGATGTACACCGGTAAATACTTATAAGTCAGCTGCTAGCGGGGCGATGTGCGGGCGGAGAGAGGGAGGGGGACGAAAAACATGGACCGGGTCAACCGTTGGCCGAATAGCAAGCACAGCGGTCAGACAACAACAAACAACCCACTGTCCGAGAAACCGGCCGGGCGTACACACGATGTGTCATGCGCGCGTTCCAGTTATTATCGAGGACAGGTGTCGTACTCCTTGCTTGCTCGCGTGCATTCGACACACACACAGGCAAAACAAACAATCAGAAACGCTTACACGGCGGACGAACCTTTCAAAAGCATATGACACGCCCGGTATGCGGGTTTTGAGACTGTCAAGTCGGACGACTTTGAGTCGCGCTACGTCGGTGCTCGCTAAGCCCGTTCTACATCAAGGAGCGTCCCGAGTTTGCGGAAGTGAACGACTGGGGATGTTTTAACAGTGCCGGCCACAAATACCTGACAACACCTGACAACACAGGCAAAAAGACCCTTTTCAGAAGTCGCGCGCCATCTGGTAGCCGCTGCGCCAATTAACCCGAGTCTGCCATTTCGGGCACATACTCTGAGCATGCGTTGGACACGAGGGCTACGTCAGCATTCGGCGAGGACTCGGACCCAATCACACACTTCGTGCCCAATGGATGGATGGGTGGATGCTAACGGCTGTACCCTTTGTATCGGGCGGTAGCTTGCGCCACCTAGCCTAGAAGTTAAAAACCAAGAGGATGATTTCTTTCCATCGCCAATTTGCTTACCCTCTGCAATTTCGTAACTATCACCAGGCGGTGTGGGATATCACCAGAATGACCTTCGGGGGAGCGAGCAAGAAAATAAACCCTAAAAACTTTACCTCCCACCCACTTCCCCCGCCGAGGGAGTGGCCAATTTTCCTCTAGTCAAATCTAGTCGTCGCTACCCCGGCACTGGGCTCACTGGGAGACAGGGTGGAGACTTTGGGCCGGAGCCACGCGGGAGCCAGTCCCAATTTTCCTCTGTCCCGCCCGTCCCCAGTTGTGTCACTTAGTTGTAAGTCATTCAATTCTCCCTAGTCTTCCAATCTCCTCTTTGTTATTAAAATGCACTTGTCATCCATTCTTGATTGCAAACCACATCGCTCCGGCTAAATCCGTCGCCCCCTCTGGGAGGGAGGGAGCAAGCTCCCTGTGCACCTCCTAACACCACATGTTCTGATTGTCTCGTCTGCCCCTCGGCATACGGCACACCGCGTAGCCATTTCTTCATACTTTGTCCTATATGTCCCAGTCCTCAATACTCCTGTTCTAGCCTCGAATAACAACGAGCTCCCTCGTGAATTACCCTAGCAATGTTCCTTCCTTATTTCCTCGTTTCGTTCCCTATACGTAGTTAAAGCTGATCTTCCCTGCATTCTTTTCTCCCACATCTTTCAATCGGCTTTTCTTATTTCCTTTTTCACAGAGGTAGTCTGTTCTGCCCCCGCACTTGACTGTTGGCAGTTGAATTTCAGTTTACTGGTTCGGTTTGTCCATTAGTGTTCAAAACTTGTCATGTACAGATGCTCATAAACCTTTCTCGCCCATCATGTGTCCTCAATTGTGTGCAGTCTTTGTTCAAATTTCAACTTACTGATCGCCTGTCTAGCCTCGAAAGATGCCCAGCCCATGTCTCCCTTCGCCCTTCAATGGATGGACGCTCCGGGGTGCTTGTCAAGTGTCAAGGGAATGGCGACGGCCAATGTTGCCTGATGGGGTTCTGAAAAGAGTCTATAGGGCCTAACCAGGCTAGCGCGGCAAACACTGATACCTGTGCGGAGAAGACTGTTGACAAAGATCTAAAACATTGTAATCTAGATAAACAAAAAAACATACACAGAAAAACTGGCTCTAGTTGGAGGATTGAACGAGGCGCGGAATTTAGAGCAAAAGTTAATAAGGGATAGGTTTAATACCCGAAAGAAGAGCGCAGGCAAGCTGAACAATACTCGACATGAGACATGTTTAGTCATGTCGAATCCCTGTTTAAGGCTTAGTCATGTTGAGGGGTGTGAACGTTTTTATGCTAGGGGCGCAAGCTACCGACCGATGCAAAGTGGTGAAACCTATACACTTGTACATCCACAAAACGAATGCAAAGTTTTGGTGGCCCCCACTCCAACCTTTAGCTGCAAGCTGCCATCGCATGTTTGTCAGCACGTCAGCCCCAAGAGAAGTTGCTAGAAAGGTAGATTTCGCACGTCTGTACAACAGTGTTTGTGGTGCGTCGCTGTAATCAAGTGGAAAGTTGGGAAAAAAAAACAAATGCCGAATAGAAAACGTCCGGTTGCAGAGAAACTAACTGCAGTGACGGGCACCAATTAAATTGATATTCTAACAATGACTAAATGCTTTGGCCTGCGCAAATATATACCGTGCAACAGCCCAAGAAAAAGGCCCGCTTGCCGAGAATAACTGCAGTGATGGGTACCAATGAAACTGGAGGTATACAACAATGACCAAGCACTTTGATTAGCGGGGGTATACGGCACAACTGCCAAATGAGTCCATCAGGATTCGAAGTGCTGCTGATGACTAGACAATGTCCTCGCGCGAGCCATTAGTCAACCGGATCCTTCAGCATTCCAAGCTGCGTTTACAGTGAAGGTTATTTCGAAACTATGCCATAGATGATGTGACTAAAACGATACTGCCTCATCATATACGGCATGATCCAACCCCATCATCACAAACATTGGCTATGATTCGCGGGTCATTCAGTGTATTGCGCGATCGTGTTAAGCCTCACTTAAAGAATAACAAAAATTTCCACTCACATGAGTCATTACTTGAATCATAAAGTCGGCCGCGGTATAGAGTGCAAGCACCGACCTTCACGTAAAGTACGCATAACAATATCGTAGTCAACTATGACAAAAAAAAAAACAGCTCGCGTCTACGGAGGTCAGTGAATAACAGCGGACGGCAAGAAAAGTTCAAACGACAAACAACCCTATATGTGAAATACTCTTCCTGGTACAAATCATACACAAAGAGAAAGTTGAGAAGGAAGAAGAAAGGCAGAAGCAGAGGCTGCAGCAACCAACTAGGGAGCAAAAACAGGAATAATAAAAAATAAAATAAGGAAAACAGAACGTCTATAGCCTTGTTGCAACAGGCGTTGAAGGGCACAGCTCGGAACCTTGTCACAGCGAGCGCCGCCAAAGCACGTTTCTCTCCAACAGAAGTCAAACTACAACAAATATGCATACAGCGAGAGCAGACTATCTCGATATAGAAAGGAGGGGAGGCCAACTTTTTTCTTCTTCTTCTTACTATCAACAAACGCGACTAAGGTACTGATCGAGATTACAGAAATTAGAGCGCAGTCTCGTCCGCGTTTCCTGCGTTTGCTCGAATCAGTACACCACCTAAACCAAATACACACCCGCCGTTAATTTCTGTGTGAAGTTGAGTGGCGGTACAACAAATTCAAAACAAGACGACGAATTTAAATTTTAGTTTCCCTAACTCAAAGAAGGTAATGCACGTTCTCCAAGATGCATAAAGTGCCTGAAAATAAAACTTTAAAAATAAATAAATAATAATCGAATGTATTTCGAGCGACACTTAACTTAAACTTACACTCGTCAGCGGATTCGCGCTAAAACGATTTGCCTAAATCACAACACCGTGATTTCAGACATCACAACTGCTCGAAAAGTCGCCTGTTGAAGCTGTGGACACTTCCTGATAACCGATAAAAAAAAATGATTTACGAAAAAAGAAAAGTGTCGAGATAAAATTACACGTGGACCAGCAGGCGCGAGCCACGGTAGACGATTGTCTTTCGTCACAAACAGCCGACAAACAAAACAAGAATACAAGCCACTGAGAGTCAGCTTTGCCAGGACGAAGAAGCCTCTAGTCTTCATGAAACGTCGCGTGTTTACGAGCTAGAGCGAAGGCAAGTTTGAACTCACCTGGGGCAAAAAAGGTGCGAAGACGACCGTTGCTACGACGTTATCGAAGCAAGGCAGCAGGTAGGACGGGAGGAACCAGTGCACAAACTAAGTTTCCGTCGCTTATCCGACCGCGATCGGGGAGGTCGAGCGGTCTGGCGTCGCACGGGAAGCGAGGAACCGTACTGAGCAGTTTCTGGGCGACGCGAACTGCTGCGCTCTCGCCCAGCGATGAGTCACGGAGAGCAACGGCGTTGCGCAGCGCTCGGCCCGACGATCGCGGCAGCGAACGAGCACGCGGTCGACGGCAAGGATGGCCCGCCCGAGCAGGCCCGAGGCGCGTGACGTCAAAGTGACGTCACGTCGCTACGCCGCCTGCGCCATCTCGGGGCAAGGAGGAGCGGTGGAGGATGACGTCACGTTCCGGGTGGGGGTTGCTTGCCACGTGACTCGTCGGCGGCAGGTTTGCGCAACGCGGCGCTGGGGTCGGTTCTGTCTGGTTTTTGTTTTGCGAGTCGTCTGCTTTCACTCTGCATGATTGGTGCCCCCCGCTGTAGAAGCAGATGCTTCTGGCGCTGGAAGGGCGTTTGGTCATCGGCCGCTATTATTTCCCGTCCCATTGCGTTTTATGAGCGTGTCGTTTTATGGTGACATTGAGGGACGATTGTAGGGGGACTGCGCGGCATGTCGGTGTCCGCGAGCCCGTGTAACCTTGGCTTAACTTTAACATAAGAAAAAGAAAGAAAATTGGGCGTTTTGGTTTTGAGGTTGTAATCAAGTCATTGTACATATAATTTTGTCCGCAAAACATGAACCGAGAATAAAAGGAAACAAAAACTACTACGTTTCACCATAAGTTCCAAGAGCAGCCGACGCAGCGATTCGGTGGGACCAGGGTTCCCAGGAATTGAAATTAGGAGGGGTGTCTACATTTTTTAGGGGGGGAGGGGGCACCTAGGGGCTGCTGCAGGGAGATCACTTAGGTGGGAACAACCAAATCACTGTGTCTGGTATTACGTCTGCCAGCCGTTGGCAGCGCTCCTATGGTGAAACGAAGGACGGGTGTGCGAGTGGCTGTTCGAATCTAAAAGTGCTGAGTCATTCTTGGCTTTCGCGGTGCAAGGAAATGCCGGCTCGCTTTATAGCGTTGAAGCTAAAGGTATGACACCGCTATTTTGAATTGATTGATTGATTGACAAATTTAATCTTATTTTTTATTTAATTTAATTTATGAAATACTGCAAATGGTTTTTCACCATCCAAGAAGGACAGGGTTACATAAGGTTTCGAACAGAACAGCCAGAACAGTCAATATTTGGGGTATGCACACAATCGGAGGGCAGTGAATTCCCATCATTAATCGTACGCACAAAAAAGGAGTATTTAAACGTGCTATTTTTAGGAGCAAATGGTCTGAAAGTTTTTTTTTTCTGTGATTCAACCTTGCAGAGCGCTGGGGAGGTGGCAAAATATATGTTTTTGTCTAGGACTAACTCATTATTGTAAATTTTATTAAAAAAAGAAAGCTTAGCAGTTTTTTGCCTACACTCGACTCAGACTCAAGTGCGGATTTACGTATCATGCCCGACACTGATGATAGCACTGGCTGAATTAAACTTTTATATGCCGAAAGTTTTACCGACGAGTCACATGGTCCCAGGCCCAGCTTGCGTCGGTAACACAACTTTCTGTAGGCCTTTGCAGTTGTATTATCTATGAGTTTCCCAATTTAATTTTGAATTAAGATTTAGGCCCAAATACTTTACCTCGTTTACAATTTGGATGCATTTGTCTCTTACGTTGTATGCAAAGCTAAGAGGGGATTTCTTGTGTGTTATTGTGACAGCGCATGTTTTAGAGTAATTAATAACCATTTGCTACCTCTCACACCATTCAGGAATTTTGCAAAAGTTTTCGTTATGCGATACTTGATCCAACGTGTTTCTGACAGTTCTATAAACAACGCAGTCATCAGCAAACAATTTCACAGCCATACTTGTGTCAATGTTGTCGGCTGTGTCGTTGACATAAAAAAATTCAAAATGTTGTCAACCGTTTTGACAGTAGTGTCAAAGCGGCTAAGACTAAAGGTGATTAAAATCACTCGACAAGGTCCCAGCCACCAAATACAGCACTCAGGCAGCAGGCTCACAAATTTTACACAGAAAGGTACGCACAAATTACGAGGTTACTGCGCTAGATTGTAGCTGAATAAACGTAATCCTGAACATACTTTTTCTTCTTTTTTACAGCGTAGTTATTATGTGTTAGGATCTGGTAAAAAATGCGTCCATGGATGTTAACAAAAAAACTCCCGTTTAAACGGCCGCTGCTTCGTTCCGATTGGTTGTGGTAAGTATAAATGAAAAAGAGGGGGCGACCCGCGTGGGTGAGCCTTCCTTGGCATTATTAGACAGTGAGGTCCTGATCCCTTGTTATCATGTACGGTCACCGACTTATCTCAGCTAAGAGTGCGCTGTGACCAGGCTGAGGGTAAAACGCGCCGATCTCACCTTCTTTTCTTTCCCTTCCGCGATGCTGATAAAGAGATTTGCGCTCAATCGGAAAAAAGTGGCCTCGAGCCTCGAAGAATTGGCTTTAGAACTTGCCCACAAGTGACCACAAGGCAATGATAGCTTTAGTCACAAATAATTAAATAAAGACAATTAAACAACGAAGTCGTGTACGTGTATTTATTGCAATCTTATGTGAATCGTATAGATCTCGCAAAGTTGTCATTGTCGTAAAGATAACAGCTTCGCTGGTCTTCCATCTTCAGGTAAAATGGATGTGCTATACATTTTTTTATTAAAGGAACACAGAATATATATATATATATATATATATTTTTTTTTGAGCACCAGTTTGTAAATGCGAGTGTTGTTCCTTGGGGATATCCGGGATATGATAGGATAAATTTTGAGCTCCGTAATTAGTTTTTACTTTGGGTTTTAAAAATTGCTGACGTCTCAGGTTGTAATCTGTTTACTAGGGTACGTTGTCGGGCTAGTTGGTTCATCTTCATTAAACATAAAATAGCGTAAAAAAAAAGACAAGGACAAGAAGTAACCTGGAGAAACGCGAACGTTCAACTCGTTTACTCAGGGAAAGCAAAGCATATATATACACAGCACACGCGAAGCAACAACACATAAAAGCTATCAATTAATTCAGTATCCGATCAAGCAAAAACTGAAATTCATTCCCATGGAGCACAGTTAACGTGTCACTGGCGCATGCTGTCCCACCTTTTCCTTTGAGAAAGAACGCCTCCCAAAGTTCACGAGCGGCAGTATTACGGCTTCTCCCCAGAATCCTTATTGGCTGAAGTCACGGAACACAGCTACACGTGTTGCAATATGTATAGCAAATGCGAGCCATATTTATTTTTTACTGATATAGTGCGTGCTCCCGTGCTCGGTCATTGACGCAGAAAGTGGCAAGCAAATACGACGTGCCCGTTGCCCCGTTGTGCTCTCTATACCCCAAAGAAGTTGGCTGGGTTATGCTCCCGCATTTCTGATGATTAAGCAAAAAGGCCGTCCCCGCTTACGTGGACTGCACGATGGGTGTGCTCTACGAAAATCCACTGAGTTGTGAGTGAGGTATAGACGCTTTACACACGCGCCAGGGTGCAGCCACCATTGGTGACCGTTCACTTGTCTTTCCCACATGCCGAGCCACCAAAGTGAGTGTTGACGAGCCTCCAGAAAGGCCAATGCTGTGGAGAAGGACACAGCAGAACCCTAGAATGGCAACAACCTGCCCTGCTGTGCTAAAGATGAAGTGAAGTAAATGCAATAAGAGGACACAAAATCTGAAGGTCGGTTATGGCGGCGCCCATGCACAGCTGCTGTAAAGCGTCTATACATCGGCCACACGGGGCGGTGCATCAATGACCAGGCACGAGAGCACGCACTATTAGTAAAAAATAAATATGGCTCGCATTTGCCTATACATTGCACCATGTGTGGCATGTATTTGGTGACTTCATCGGATAAGGATTCTGGGGAGAGCCCGTGAGAGTGTCGCTCGAGAACTTTTGGAGGCGTTCTTTATCAAAGTGGGACGGCATGAGTCAGCGAAACGCCAACTGTGCTCCATGGGAATGAATTTCAGTTTTTGCACGGTCGGATACTGACTTGATAGCTTTTATGCGTTGTTGCTTCGCGTGTGGTGTGTATATATGCTTTGCTTTGCCTGAGGAAAACTAGTTGAAAGTTAGCGCTTGTCCAATGTACTTATTGTCCTTGCCTTTTTTGCGGTATTTTATATGTAACCTGTTTGTTTATAGGTAGATATATGTGTCGTAAGATCTAACACAAAGTGAAGCTGCCGATTAACTCCATACTGCTTGGCTGAGCCAGGTGATGACGTCACACCCCCTGGATGGACGCTGATTGGCTGGATGAGGTTCTGGAAGAGCACCAGGGGTTTAAAACACGGAATAACGCCGTTATCTCCATTCCAGGAATTGCTATCGAGCGATATGTCACGCGTTAAGCCAATCGCTAAACTAACCAATAAAGCGACGTCCGATCCGAGAGAAATGGGACTGAAGCCACACGTTTCACATGCAACACACTCGTCCAGCAATTTGCTATGCATTTTTTTGTTCTAGAATATGTTGGTGCAACGCTGTTTCGGTGCATGTCTTAAAAAGCTCATTTAAAGTGGCAATTCGCAACAATTTGCAACCATTACTAACAAAAGTCACAATCTTGCACAAAAAAGTACTAATAGAAAGAAAGTTTTGAAGGGCAAGGACTACTTACTCGAACGCTTAAGACTTTAACTTCTCGGTGCATGGTGGAACCTGGCAAAGAATGCTATACAAAGTACGTGAGAAAGGTACAGCGGACATAATCCCTATACGCACCTTTCGTACGGACCTTTCGTACGCAGCTTTCGTACGCAGCTTTCGTACACAGCTTTCGGTGATAAGCAAATACCACATAGAAGAAGACAAAGGCCTGCCCCCTTTTCCCCCTTGAGCGTCACCACCGGTGGATCTACGCAGTGTCAGCGTTGCCGCCAAGCGCGCCCCACGGAGTCCCCGAACGTGCGCAACGTTATGCGCACGCGGAGACACCACGACGTACGCGTCTGCCGGCCGCTTTGATTCGCCGTGTTTTCTGCTTGGTGCGGGTAAGGGGTCCACAAACGATGACGTCATGCGCGCAGGCCTTTTTTCTTCTCGGTGGAATTTTTTAAGCACCCAAATACACGGTCTTCTCCGCCGTGCATAGTCTGGAAAAAAATTATCCCCAAAAGGCAAAAAACAACAACAACAACAACAACAACCATAACATTTAATTCTTTTTTTTGGGGGGGGGGGGGGGGCTTAAGTGACTCTTTAGTAATCCCCAAGAGTTCGCCATCTGGCATTGTATCCCAAAATCGACGTCGACACACGCTTCTCAAAAGATCCCATTCACTCGCCCCCTTTTAAACTTACGATCTCTTCTAAGCTCTTCCAGAAAATTATCGCGTGACACTGACACTGTTTGGAATTGGCTTCGATGGCTTGTTGTGGTGTCCTCTGTGGCTCGTTCTATGGCGAAATAGAGTCTATCCAGCACAAGGAGTCTTCAAGGTCACCATTTTCCCCGTTCTAATTCTAAGAAAGTTTGCATCCCTAACTTGTAGCTTCAGGGAGCTCTGAATTTGCCTGTTTTTATTTACATTATCGTCGTCTTTTTTTTTACAACTCTCGTCAGTTAGTTTAATAGATGACCACTATTGCACTCTATTGCATTTTGTAATATGTTTAACGATGTTTAACTAACTTAAATATGTTAAATAACCTAAATGCAATTGAATCTGAGGTAACAGACATCAAGAAAAGGCTAAATGCGTGGAATAAAAACAAAAACAAAAATAGGGTATTGGTAGTTTACGACACAAGCTAATTTCTGTGAAAGACACAATTGATTACCTTGTAAATGATAATTCCAGTTTACGTGCACTTCTGGACGAATTCGAAGGAAGATCTTGAAGAGACAACCTAATTTTTTTACGGCATTTATGACACCCACTCCGAGACCTGGGCTATAAAGGAAGGCAAGGTGCGCGATGTCCTTTCGAACAAAATAAACATTACCGTTTCTCCAAAATTTAGTATCCGTGCGTATAGACTTGAACGTGCCTTTGACGGCAATAAATGTTGGCCAGTTTTGGTGAAGTGTTCTGCCTTGAAGACGAAAGACAATATATTCTTTTCGAGCGGCCCATTACTTGGCAGTGACATTTCTGTGGCAGAAGATGTTTCCCCAGCCACGCGTTTTGCTAGAAGTAGAAAGAAGTTATTAGAATTCGCTACGCTGCAACGCTGCAACAAGGTGAGCATTGGTGATAGGTGTTTTGTTTATACTGCTGCCAGTCATGACGTTTGCGAAGTTAGCGTAGAACGTGCGCACTGATACTGGTCGTGCAGTGGCTGTGTCTCCGTTATCAGATTAACGTAGTCAGATACTGAACAACGCAAGGTCTTCCGTTACTAAACTTTAAGTTTTATTCACCCACATTAGAAGTGTTCTTCGGAATCGTGACGACTTATCTTTTGCTATCGATTCTACAGCCGCTGACATAGTTGTTCACACAGAAACTTGGTTATCTATAGTGTTTTTTTCTTTCTCAGAATTTTTTATTCTGAGAAAAGGTTTGCTTTTAATCGTTGCGATAGAGTATCGAGGCGTGGTGATGGTGTATTAATCGCTGTAATTGATTCGTACTTTGTTAACTGTTACCACACCTTTTGAATTTATATGTCTACGTTTGCGTTTTAGTCATAAGCAGGTTCTTTTATGCGCCTGTTATCGGCCTTGTAATGCTATGGCAAACGTTCATACTGATTTGCACGACACTTTTAATGCTATATCTGCAAGACTTTTTGGACTCTCTCTCTATCTCTTTTTTGGGTGATTTCAACCTTCCAGGTATAAACTGTTCTGGTGCATATATCCTGTCATATCGTTCAATTCTTCCGTGTTTTTTTTTAATTTTTAAATATTTGTTCGGACTTTTCTTCGTTGCAGCTTGCCACCAAACCAACCCCTACGGTCTTCTGACAATGTGATCGATCTTGTTCCTTCTAGTGCGCCTGATCTCATTTCTTCTCTAACCAATCTTTCTGGTATCAGTCACCATGGTTTGCTTCACGGTAACCTCAGCGCTTCTGTATGCCTTTTTAACAAAAGAGAGAGAGAGAAAAAAATATGTTTTCTTGATTACGGTAAAGCTAACTTCGACGCTCTAAAGAACGAGCTATCTGTCCTTGATCTTTTTATCTCGAGCTTCCTTGAACGCACGGTAGAGGTTAATTGCACCATGTTCAAAGATAGGGTGATAAATCAATTCACTTATCACCTTTCATTCCAAGGAGATCTATTATTTCTTACTCTACATCTCCGCGGTTTAACGTAGCTTTAAAAGGACTTTCGAATGAAAAGTAAGTCCTTTTCGCATTGCAAAGCGTAGCGAAAATGCCGAGCGCTGGGTAGCGTACCAAAATGCTGCCGATTGTTATGAAGAGGCCACACAAAACGCTAAACAAACTAGTTTTACCCAGACTCTCCTTGGTCCCTTGTCAACAAGTGTTAAAAAAGTTTTGGATTGTCGTGCATGGCAGCCAAAACAAGTTATTTCGCTCTTTGACTTAAATGGTTCTGTTGTCTCCAATCGTGAATGTGCAAGAATATATCTGAGCGATGTATTTGTAGAATCTTTTTTCAGAGGATGTTGACTCTTTTGGTACTTTTTACCCAAATCATGCTTTTTCCCCTATAAACCCAGTTATGTTTGAGTTTGATAGAATTGTTCAGCTGATTGACACTCTGAAAGTTTCTTCATCTTGTGGTATTGACAACATTAATGCCAAATTTCTTTAAAAAAATGCATAGTGCAACGTTTTTCTGAAGATTTTCAGCAGTCCTTTTTTGCTGGCGCGCTTGCTGAAGACTGAACAATGGGCAAGGTGTTTCACCGTCCCAGTACACAATTCCGGCGATAAATACTGTCCCAACAGTTATCGACCCATTTCCTTGATTAGCACTCCTTGAAAAGTTCTAAAGCATATTATTTATTCTCACTTGGTAACATTTCCTGACTCCAACTCATTTTCATCTTCACAACATGGCTTTCGTAAATCTTTCTCCTGTCAAACGCCATTCCTGGTCTTCACTAACGATTTGTTTTCAGTTCGTGACCACGTATTCCGGGTTGATTGTATTTTTCTCAACTTTTACGAGGCCTTCGATAAAGCTTCCCACAACCTGCTGCTCCTGAAACTAAGTAAACTCAACCTTGACCCCAATGTACTAACGTGGATTAAGTGTTTTCTAACAAACAGCTCCCAGTTCGTGAATGTAAATGATTCTAATTCCCCTACGTGTCCTGTTGCGTCTGGTGTCCCTCAAGGTTCCGTCTTGTGACCTCCACTGGTCCTAATTTATATCGAGAATCTACCCTTGTGTGTTTCATCGAGTCTTAGTTTATTTGCGGATGATTGTGTGCTTTATCGTCAAATTACTAATGATTCTGACACCCTGCTTCTTCAGAATGACTTGAATGCTGTATCTGCTCGGTATCAGCAATGACTCATGACCCTTAACACTACCAAAGTGCAAAACAGTGAGAGTTTCACGTCGTAACACATATTCTTCAACTTACTGGCTTAGTAACATTCCTCTGTTTTCTGCAACTTCCTATAAATATCTCGGCGTGAATATTACTTCCAACATATCCTGGCAAACTCACATTAATAACATTCTCGCTAAGGCCAATTCCATGCTAGGCTACCTAAAAGAGACTTTCCTTTAGAAAACGAAACTTTTTTTGGAAAACGACACTCTCCTTTAAACTTCTATTGTTAAAATTTTTTGTTCGCTCGAAATTAGACTATGCTGTGCCATTTGGGATCCTGGTCAGACTACATTCACAGCTAACGTGGAGTCACTTCAAAACTACAGCGCTCGTTTTATACTTATCAACTATCATCGTACAGTGTCTCATTCATGAAAGCTAACCTCTCTTTACCTCTTCTTTCATTGCGCCGTAGATGCTCCCGTCTATATTTTTTCTATAAAACATATTGTACTAATCCTATCCTAAAAGAAACACTCGTCCTCGACCCATCTTACATCTCTTAACGCCTCGACCATCAGTTTAAAGTTAGCACTCCTCATTGACAGACCTTGACCTATAACGATTCCTTCATACACAGAACATTGTGAGAGTGGAACGTGCACCTTCCTGCATCTATATTCTATAATATCGATTGCATATAATTATATTTGTTTAAGACTGCTGTGAATGAGTACTTTTCGCGTAAGTGTTCCGCAATGTTCAATTCCTATGTATGTCTCTTAGAGCGCAGCTCTTAGGCGCCTGTTTCCGGCTTGAGCGGCGTCGCCGTCGGCGTAACCGCGCGGTGCATTACGGGACGCGTGACGTCACCGGTGACGTCACTGACAACGACATCAGTGGCGATGCCGATGCCGATGACGTCATCAGTGACATCACCAGTGACGTCACTGATGACGTCATCGTCATCATAATTTATGACGTCATCAGTGACGATGACGATGACGCCACTGGTGATGTCACTGATGACGTCATCACGACGACGATGATGATGACGTCATCGTCATCGTCACGTGTCCTCACAGGGGTCGCGTGACGCCACCGGGGGCACGTGACGCCCATGAAGTCACGTGACCCTCGTGAGGTGACGGCGACGCCGCTCCGAGGGAGGAGTAGCAGAGAGGATGAGGAAGTGAGGAGGCGGGAGGAGGGGTACACCCTCCTCTCAGTACCCTTCCCTCCTCCTCCTCAAGAGCTGCGCTCTAATTCGGCGTTACAGGGAGTTGTAAACTGCTTTAATTTTGTACTGTGTTTATTTGCCCACTCCCCTCTGTGACGCCCTTTTGGCCATGAAGGTAGTGCAATAAATAAACAGTACGTTAACGGACTTTGCACATCGTTTGTTGCATTGCGTTTGTGATCTTGCCCGAGTCCTACTAGAGCGACAAACAGAAACAACCGACACCAACAGGCCTGAAAGACGTGCAGCACGTACGTGATGGTACCTTTGGAAGGCTTGCGGTGAAGCAAGGACGAGTCGTGAAGCAAGGACGAGTGATTGCAAGCTTGCCAAAGGTGCATTCCCGTGCATGCTGCACGTGTTTGAGGCTTGTCGGTGTCGGTTGTTTGTTTGTTTCTCTAGTAGCACTCGGGCACTAGTCTGCCCACGAAAAGAAACATAGAAATTAGTTTGTTTTGTACAAAAAACAAAAAAACACATACTATTTTTTGAGGTGTGTCTTGAGGTCACGTCTTCATACGTTGGCGAATGTGCCCCTCATTTGAATGAAAGCAAAATTGCATTCTAACGAAAGCTAATTCGGATTTCATGTTCGTCCATGGCGTGCGTGGCACGTTAGGTGACCTGACGTCACGTCACGTCAGGTAACGTGACGTCACGGTGTCGACAACAGTATTTGATCTAGTAACATTAGATGTCAAGTCGTGGTGTAACCCCTGACGTCACAAGACCAGGTCAAGTGACTTCAGGTCACGTGACGTCACGACTTGACGCCGTGATGTCACGTGACCACGTCGCATGATGTCAGGCTACCTCACTGATGGTGTCACATGACACCACGTGATCAAGTCGCGTAACATTAGATCTCGTGACATCATGTGATTAATCAGAGTGCTAATAAAAAGAAAGCACAATGAAAACCCAGCATTTCTCATACATTGCAATTCAGCACACGACGGTTTGATCGCTAGATTGAAATATCAAAATACAACTGCCAATCTAAAGATATTAAATCTTACATAAAAAAGAACCCGATTTTCTTTTTAGAGCGCAGCTCTTAGGCGCCCGTTTCCGGCTTGAGCGGCGTCGCCGTCGCCGTTGGCGTAACCGCGCGGTGCATTATGGGACGCGTGACGTCACTGATGACGTTACACGTGACGTTACTGGTAACGTCACGTGTGATGTCACTAGCGAAAAAAATTCCCCGCTAAATTTAGCGGAAAAAATTTCCCCACTGGAAAAATTTTCCCCGCTAAATCTAGTGGAAACTATTCCCCGCTAAAATTAGGGAAAAAATTGCCCCGCTAAAATCCCGCCAAATTTACACGCGATGCTCTCACCAAAGATGTGCATTCTCTGCGACACCCATGTTAGTAGTGGCGGACTTTCCACCTTCTCCCCTCAGTACCCTTCCCTCCTCCTCCTCAAGAGCTGCGCTCTAATTCGGCGTTACAGGAGATTGTAAACGGCTTTAATTTTTTTAAGCAACTATAAATGAATGTTATACACATTAATCGAGGGTCAGAAAGAGAGAGAAAGATAGAAGAAGAGACAGAGGTGGCCACAGGAAACCTACCAAAAAGTTCAGTATAACTTTTCGCTATCTGGATTATGGAACTGGAAATCTATCTGGATTCCACCTGGATTTCAGGTTTTCAGAAATTATTTCTTCGTCTGAAATGTGGATTTCAGGCTTCCAGAAACAATTGCAGTTAGGTTTCCAGTTCTATAATCGAGATCGCGAAACGTTATACTGGGTTTCTCGGTAGTTATCTGGTGATAGAGTTATCACGAGACACCACGTACAGTGATGTCTCGTTAATATTCGCGGCGAGAAGTTTGGGTATCGCCACCTGGTGGAATTTTTTCACAACCCAGAGTGAGGATACTTCAACTTCCTCTGCTGGTGCAAGCACGTGCAACGCCAAGCTTCTATGCACTATGAAAATTCAAACATAACCGCGTAGGAGCACGTGCACTACCACAGTGAGGAAAACAAGCGCACCTCGCGAGCTTCTCACCGCATATTAGCCCCGAGAAGTTCGCGTGGCGCCCCCTTACGGCGAACCGGGGTGACGTCACGGCGAGGAGAGAATTTTTCCCCGACTCGCCCCGCTTGCCCTGTGGAGGCTGTGACGACGCTAGCTGTCGGCGCGCTCGTTTCTATTGAATTTTTTTTCCGTGTTTTTCGTAGGAAGTGTAAATTTTTATATGTGGCTTTATTGAGGTATGGCCCGTAGCTACAGGCGAAACTTCAACCAACATTTTAAGCATGGTTGACAGGGCAGGCAATGCATGAATCACAGCTGGTATATGAAAATAAAGAAATATGGCCACAATTGCGGGAGCATCACTATATATTTACATCTCACACAATAAATGCTGCTGATTGTCTGAATGAATTGGCAGGTTATGTATACTATTTTTTTTGTATCTGTTTTTAAACAAGATCGCCGAAGCAGAAAAGCTGCATGCTGCTCGAGCAACATGCTAAATAGAGTCTGAGCCATGGGGAGAGAATCACAAGTAAGACAGCCCAAGTGCAGGGGCAAAGTAAAAAAAAAAAAACAAGGAACATTTATTTGTATACATTGCTCGCATTTGACCTTTGCTGGATTCGGATAGTTTTTCAACGGACTACACGGGTGGTATCTGTGGACTTGTTTATATCAACCCTCAGGTAATGTATAACAAACGTAAGCGAAGGTGTCTAGCTCGTTATTAGTCCCTTAAGCTCTAAAATTGAGATTTTACCTAAATCAAATTGTCCTGAAGCTAAAATACCAGAAGCTTTTCGCACGCAGACTGCCACCCTTCGCAGGTTCCACATTTTCTGCTACTAGTGCTGCATCTACCACTGGACAGCCGTTCGAATGCTTGCTGTTCCTCCTGTTTTCCTCTGTTGTCAGAGAGTCCAGCTGTAGGGAGTTTGGAGGCTAAGGAAGCTTTTGGGTACCTGCAGCAGTGTCCCTTTTAATTGGAAATGACAATTCAAACTAAACGGTGTATTTTCCGAATACTTAAGGCTGGAATAAAGAATGTCAGGAAAAAGTATAAACATTCCAAATTACGGTACTATTGCTGTGCATATTTTGGGCAGTTCAATACGTATCATAGAGGCAACTGGGGGCAATTCGGCCGTTTTTGCTGCTACCATACAAACTAATTTCCAGTAATTGTGCATCTTCTAAGAAATATGCCTGCATACGTGTATAAACTATATATTTAATTCACGAAGAAGCTACATTTATGTAAAACAACCCTGTTCCACGAGCACTTCAAAGACAATCAGACGCAGGGCCTTTAAAACATCTGCGAACCAGCGCATGCAGAGTGGCAGCGCAGAGTCGGGGTCGCGAGCTAATTTGCCGACCACCCAAAGGCCCATGATATAAATGCCACTTCAAATGCCTTGAAAGCGGGATGTAATATCGTCCTAAATCGTGAACATGCAAGGAACAGAATTCCAGCGTCTGAAACACTTGCGCCACCGCTTCACCGACCCGTCGCAAGATTGCCTTGTGTCGTGTGGACGGACGGGGAGGTTCATCGGCGGAATTGCCTCCGCCGATAGCTTTCGGGATTTGTAACCCAATTTTAAAGGTAAAAGGGACAAGCAGGCTTATAAAATGTACGGAAGCACGTCAATATCGGCCTAACTCAACGTCTTGTACACCGGGTAAACGAGGTCCAGCTCCTCGAAGAGCTTGCGGCACACAACGCCAAACCAGGAAACCGGTGCTGGGAAGCGAGCCGATGCGAGATCGCGGAGCGGAGTCCTCTTCCTGACGTCACAGTACACCTCACCCAATCAGGGCGCGGCGACCGCAGCGACGCTTGTGTTCGCTCTCGGGGCCAATAGGCACTTCCTCCCCTCCAATCCCCCCCCCCCCCCCAAAAAAAAAGAAGAGTTTATTATATAGCTCAGCAAAGCAGAAATACCAAATTAGTAGAAGATAGAAAGTACAAGCGCTTGTTTTGTCTATACTTCAACGGTCTATGGGTTTTGCGCTCTATATATTATTTCATTTCGTGACGAACCGACTTGCCCATATCGCCACTTTCAACATGTCTTTACCCAGTTCGTCCCCAAAGAGGCTGTCTATATGACGAAGTGTCTATGACCTTGCCTGCTGCATGCACGGAACAGTCACTTTCATGGGTGCAATTAAACAAATAAAAAAAATGAACACAACAGTCATACGCCAAAGATGGCCGTGGGTATCCACGTTCTTAGGGGGAGAGTCCTGCCGGCGGGGAAATACGAATGCAGTCCGCATCGTCGCGTTAAAAGTCAGAGCTCCCGATTCACGCGATGAGTCGGTGCGCAGGGGCCGACGACGTGGCTGCATTACGCGCCGAGAAGATGACGTGCGCTCCGCTGGGAAAAAAAGAGCGTTTATTTTCGTCCTTTGTTGTTCTACCCTCGCTTTCGGTTTCTGCCGCCTCGGACGAGGCTCTCTCCGAGGAGCTTCTTCCAAAAAAAGGCATTCCAGTCATGCCGCTCCCCGAGTGGAAGAGTACCGATACGGGCCTTTTGGTGGAAAAAAAATAAAGGTACTAATATTATTTATTCTTAGTGCGCACTATCCCGTTCAGTATGAGCTGAAACAGTCCTTCAAGCTGCTGTGGCGTACCTGCCAGTCTATAAGAGAGCTGTGGTCCGAAATGAAGTGCGAAGTTGAGGTCGCACTTCGGATTTTTTGACATGCTGATAGATTATTTCGGGTGTTTTTGCGAAGACTTACAAACAACCCTAAAAATAGTGCTTGAAAAAAAAAAAAGAAGCTATTTTTGGGAACAATTTACCAGTCACGGCGAACGTCAGGGATTGCAAAAGAAACATACTAGTTAGCAAAAGAATAACATTGAACTTACTAATTAACGTTTTAGGTAGTGAAAAGCATATGATTCTAATTAGAAACTTGCTCTGTGGGTGTCATCAAAGCCCCCTATATATCAGTCCCTTTTAAGACGACTCGAAGCACGTGGAAAGCGTGGGGATCCGCTCAAGTTACCGCTCAAGCACAAGGCTAGCGATGCGCAAGCGCGAATGGTAAGAATATCATCCGCATTTTCGCGTCCCTGGCATTGCGCCAGATTTAGGGGTCTCTGATGACGCTCAGCGAGTAAATAAATATGTTTATTTTCACTAACAGCGGAAGCAGCCGCTTCGGTGAGGATCTCCTTGGCGGGGCAACCCGAAGATCGGCAACTCAGAAAATTTTAAGGAAGCGATCGAGGCAGTCGGTTGGACAAAGCGCGAGACGGCAGAGCTCTAAGGAGGAAGGAGCGGTGTCATCAGACCTCAAACTTGTGTCCACTGTCCTCGGCGATTAATGGTGAAGACCGGTCCTGCTTCGCTTGGTGCCCTGTTGACATGTTCGTGTGAACAAAATCGTCGAAAGCACGACTCCTCAAAATAGCATACAAAGTGCCTTCCCTTTTTTTTTTCATCTGAACGCACGGTTTGTTTGTAAATAAGGACGATGACCATGCAAGCGTTGTTCTCTCGTTTTGGCTTTCTCTTTTGATGCAGTGATCCTTTTTGAGACATGGTATCAGAGGGAATAGGATGTTTTCAAAATGTCTGGCTACAATACCCCACTACCTGAACTGCTCTAGTAAAAAGTTCCAGAGTTCCGTAGTTCACAAAAAATAGCTGACGATTTCGAAATATTTATTCTCGTTTGCAGCCGAAATATTTTCGCTGACGGGTACCGCCCACCTGGTGCACATGCATCTACTTTTCTGGCTTTTCTGGACGACATTCTGAGTTGGGTAAACGAACGTGGCTACAATCCGGTCCTTGGAGGTGATATAAATATTAACATGTCAAATACGTCGATGGCACTATGCGTCTCCAGAAGATTACTACATTCAAATGCATGTATTAACACCATTGCCATGCCCGCTAGCATTTACAATGTTTCCGTAACACTGCTCGACTTTTTTGTATTACAAATAATGATTGTCAGAAACTGCTTTCAGGAGTTATCGCCGCTGACATCAGTGATCACTTGCCAATCTTTCTGATAACAAATCAGGATACAGTATCAAAATCGTGCAAGGAAATGCGCGCCATTACTTTTCAAGACATAAATCCACTTACACTCGAGGTTCGTACGGAAGCTCTCACAGATATGTTGGGAGGAGGTATATACAGCGATGTCTCGTTAATACGGACACCTCCATTCTTCCATTAATCGTCCGTAATGTGAGTTGTCCATATTAACGAGACAAAAATGCGTGTATTTTTCCAGTTTGTCCCCGGAAATGGTGTCCGTTATAGCGGGGTATCCATAATAACGGTGTCCATATTAAAGAGACATGACTGTATACGCTAAAACTAAACTTGAGGAGGCAATACAATATGTTCTTGGCTTCATTCCAATCAGTCTATATACAGTCTATATCAAAGAATTTACGCCACAAATCAACACGCAATAAAAAAAGCGCGGAAGCCGTTGAAAACAAAGAAGTCATTAGAATTAATGCACCAGATAGATGAGTTTTTTAAACGTTTTTTCAGAGACAAGAAGTCTAGACGATCTGCGTGCCTTTAAAGTGTTTAGAAATAAAGTCGCAAATTCTCTTAGACATGCAGAAAGGGATTATCATCATAACGTATTAAACACGGAAGAAGTAAAACGAAATGACGATTATGTGGCGAAGGTTAAATACAGTGCTTGGTCGTGCGCAGCAGCACGGGCAGCGCGTTCAGAAATTAGTTTTATGACTGACCAACGCGGGGAACGCTAACTCTTTTAATATTTTTTCTGTCCCTGGCTGACAGTACAAAAACGACCCACGTAGTCCGGAATACTTAAACACAGAACTTTGAAAGCGCAGTTTTCAAAGCGACAAAGATCAAGGAAGTGTATAGCACATTTGTTTCCTTCCGCAGTAGTAGCTGTTGTAAGGCTGATGACCTACAAATTCGCCAGGTCAAACATGTCTTAGATCTAATTTGTCCATTTGTTGAACACGTTGCTTTTATACATGGCATATTTCCAATCCGTATGCAGCTAGCAAAGAGAAAGCGTCTTATTTAAAGGATAGTACAGGCCGATATCATATTTCTTCCCGTTTGCTCAAAGCGCACAGAAAACATTAATAAATGCAAGAATGACTGATGAGCATAATAACATCATAACATAATGGCTGATGAGCGTAATAATGATCAGCATAATAACAGATTTCCAGTTTGGTTTCAGAAAGGGTCGCTCAAGAGGGAATGTTAGAACTCCTTACACAAAAATAACTGAGTTTGAAATGCTATTGAACAGAACTTTCTAACACTGGTAATAATTATATAATTCTCGAAAGCTTGCGATAGAATACACCACGAGACGACTAAATAATAATAATGAAAACTTGAAATGTATGGTTTTAGGGAGATCATATTTGGATTTGCTAAGAAGCTACCTTGAATTTCGCCGTAAGAAAGTTGTTATATAATATAATTAAATGTCAGACGTCAAGCCAATTCGATCTGAGCTTCCTCACGGTAACATTCTCGGGCTCCTGCCTTTTAATATTTACATAAATGACAAAGAAACATTCACGATAATAAACAATTTGTCATGCATGCTGACGACACAAGCTTATTTTTTACTTCTACAGATGCCAAGGAATTACTGGCCCGTGCAACTAACGTGTTGAGTAATTTAAACACTTGAACCACATTCAATTCATTAACAATCAAGACTAGTAAATTCAAGGCTGTGCTTTTCAGGCCTGAAAAGCGTGAACAAGATATTAAGGAAAGCCCTTATGTTTGGTACATCGAAGGTGGATATCGTACCCGCACTAAAAAAACCTCGAAGTTATTTGCGAAAAAAAAATCTCGTTTGGAACAAATTGTTTGACATTGTTGCTAACAAACTTGCCCGCGTTGTTGGTGCCCTTACAAGGTTACGCTTTTTCTCAACCCACTAGCATAAAATTGGTAATTTACAACTCGCTTTTTCTTTTCGCGCCTTAACTAGTGTCATTTACTCTGGGCGAACTACCACGTGTACTATTAATAAACATATTCTACTACAGAAAAACAAAAATACTGTGATCGTTATTTCCAACTGGAAATAAGATGCTCACACAGAACCAACTTTCGAAAGCATTGATTTAAATACTCTTCATTTCATGTACATATACCAGCACACCGCTCCAGAAATATTACGCGGGGAAAACAAAACAAACTTGATTGAGCAATTATCCGACCGACTCAACGAGAAACTGCAAAACACATAACACTCGCCACAGTGAAACATGGTGCATTCCTCATCCTCGCACTAACTATAGAAATCAATCGTTGTCTTTAACATTGCCGTCCTGACTCAATTTTCTCGATCATTAGACTAAACATTTTGAAGCAAACCCGAGATTGGGGAATACGAAAGTTGGCACCAAGAGACGGGAAGGTTCTCCTTCTCTTATCTTGGTGTCAACTTCCGTATTCCCCAGTCTCGGGTTGCTTCAAGAATGTTCACTAATTCAGTCATGGGCACGTTACCCGTAAAAAAGTAACAGTGTTACAGTTAGAGTTACCTAGGGTGAAAAAGTAACTCTGTTGACAGTTGCAGTTACCAGTTTCGAAAAGTGACGTGTATACAGTTACAGTTACTGCAAAAACAGTAACGCCGTTACCTCCTCGTTACAGATACGAAAATTGGACACGAGAAATCACAAACCAAATTACAACAATATTTTATTTGTTGCTTATAGTGAGAAGAAAGGTAAACTGAGAAATTAGAAGAGTTTAAACCCGTAGGGTTTAGATTTTTCGTCATTTTGCGTCATTCGCCGTTTCAGCATTTTGATGTGCATAATTTATTTGCAATAATTGTTATAACTTAGAATCAACTGTTTTTCAAAATAGTCTTTGGCCCGCGTCAGTGAACGTTTTCGAATTTTTTTTTTCACTCCGAAATGGATGAGGACACGGATGGTCAGATAATTAACTTATGCCGGCACGTAGCAGGATTTTGTTTCGGGGGGGGGGGGGGCGCCCATGACAAAATGCTGAAGGGGGAGAGGGGGAGAGGAGGTCCCTCCAAAATAGAGGTTTCGGGGTGGGGGGGGGGACCATTGCCCCCACCACCTGCATGGCTACGTGCCTGACCTTATGGGATATACTCGAAAGCAGGCTTAAGCATAGCAGGTTAACAGCTTCGAAAGAATATAGGGGAAAGGGGTGAGGCCTTCTGGTGCTCTACGAGTGCACGACGACCACCGCGACGGCGTCTGTGTCTGAAACGCCAACTGTCGAAGACCAGTTCGCATACACGCACCAAAAGGAGATGTTTCTGTCACTTAAGACACGTGTTTTCCGGGAAATCGCTTACAGCTGGAGCGCTGCATAGGTTTCACAACAAAGTTTCCTTCCATTGGGGTGTTTCTGGAGGCTATCAACGAAAACGGCAATTGCACTCGAGCCTGTCATCGTGTTTACTCGGAGCGGCTCCGAAGGGAATGAATAAGTTAAACAAGCGCCGGCTTTCTGCACAATATGGGGACAGATTGCTTAAAAACTAACAGGGAAGAGAAAACAGCGACCGGCTGGGCGTAAAAACGACAGCACGGACATATCAGACAAAGGGGAAAGGACAGGCGGTAGGGTGAGCGGTGAGGATGGGTGCAGACAGCCCAGACAGAATACGCGGAGACATGTCGCACGACCACCGACACCCCCAGACGGTCCCCACAAGAGAAGAGCTGAGCCAAAGTCGGTGAAACAGACATTGTTTGCCGCCCCTACCACCGCGGGCGCCGCTTCTTTATCTCCCGGTTTCGTGCTGACTCGGTCCGTCGTCCATTCTCGGTCGTGGGCTAAACCAGGCAATTTTTTGTTTGTTTAATGAGTGGCCACGCTTCCTGTTTGTTTGTTATTTTGTCAGCGAAGAGTTTCGCGAAAAAACCTTCAAGATGGCAATTTCCACCATGTCCGCGGCAGTGGGCTCTAATTTATATAGTAAAAAAAAAGCTAACTGTAACGGCCTAAACAGTTGCAGTTACCCAATAAAAAATGAAAGCCGTTTATAACTCTTTGTAACGCCTAATTAGAGCGCAGCTCTTAGGAGGAGGAGGAGGGAAGGGTACTGAGGACAGGGTATCCCCTCCTCCCTCCTCATCCTGGCTGCTACTCCTCCCTCCGAGCGGTGTCGTCGTCGCGAGGGTCACGTGACCTCACGGGGGTCACGTGACCCCCAGTGGCATCACGTGACCCCTGTGAGGTCACGTGACGATGACGTCATCGTCATCGTGATGACGTCATCAGTGACGTCATCGTCATCATCACTGATGACGTCATCGACATAGTCACCGATGACGTCATCAGTCACTGATGACGTCATCGTCATCGTCATCGTCACTCGATGACGTCATCAGTGACGTCACCAGTGACGTCACGCGTCCCATAATGCACAGCGCGGTTACGCCGACGGCGACGCCGAAGCCGACGCTGCTCGGAAACGGGCGCCTAAGAGCTGCGCTCTAAAAGTAACAGCGTTGCAGTTACAAGTTACCAGTTTTAAAGAGTAACGCGTTACAGGTACAAGTTACCGAAGAAGTAACTAGTTAATGGCCAAGACTGTTCAGTGTACACTATCTCGCTTGCGCCCTTGCGTACTGTTCATTAAACAAAAATCCTATTTCTTTCAACTCATCACCCGACTTTGCTTCTGTTAATTATTCTTTTCCTGCTTGTTTTTGCTGTATATTTAACACGTATTTTCCGTCTCGTGATTGCTAAGTAAATATTACCAGTGCTCTCCCAAATATTTTATATTACTATTTTATTAACTGTCTTGTGGTAATTCTCGTGTGCGTATCTGTCTGCGAGTGTGTCTGTGTGTGTGTGTGGGGGGGGGGTTACAGACCCAGTCAAGCCGCATTTTTAATAGATTTTCGCCTGTCCCATCGACATCTTGTAAAGTGATGTCAAATGAACTTGATATAAAATTTGAAATGAGTAAATTTAAGGTAATTATTTTGCTAACTAGTATGATTTTTTTGGCGATCCCCGACGTCCGCCGTTCTTATCGGCCAACGCCGAAGTTCCATTCGAAGTGCTTGCGTGTGTGTGTGTGCGTGAAATAGAGAGAGAGAGAAGAGAGAGAGAGAGAGAGAGAGAAGGGGAGGAATTGAGGTAGGGATTTGAGGTAGAGAGAGGGGGAGACCACAGAGCGCGGGGGCGCTGAGCCGACCTCTGGTTGGAATGATTAATGAATAGACGCAAAGCTAGGTGCCTTGAATTTGTGGAAAAAGTTGAATTTCATATTTTCAGACAAACTGTCTTCCCGCTGTCGAGGCATTCATAAAACATATTTAAATTTTTAGAAGATGACGGCACGCTAGGTGGAAAACGTTCACAATTGTTCTGGAGGCAGATTGTGAGCGATTCTTTGGTGTTTTCGAGCCAGGTAATCCAGCTTGTTTAATACGCTGTTAATGAAAACATGCTTGCAATTAAAAGAGAACCACTGACGTAATAATATAACAGTATTAATGGCGATATATCTTAAAACACTCAAAATAAAATGCAAAATTTTTCTTGTTTTTGTTTTTTTGTGAAGCAGAATTTTACATTATCCTTACTTCAAATGGATTACACAAGAGAATTGAGGTACGTTTTTAAAGAAAAGTACATGTATTTATACACAAAATTTACTGTTTCTTTTTGTTCCGACAAACATTAATGCGATGCAATTTAATGACACATAAAAAAAAAAAAAGAATGAAACTAGCTCATTTTTTTGTTTGAGAAACAAAGGCTTATGATAGTCAGCGCCGAGCTGTTCTGTTCATAATTTTAAACTTTTATCACTGGTCAAATTTAGAAATTTACTTGGAAGCCATATATTATTTTTTTTTCTTAGCACGTACTGTAAGAAAAAAAAAAGATGCCTCAAGTAAAGTACTAGAACACGCCCCTGAAAAGGTTTGGGGATATGTTTACATGCTCAAAATATACATTACTACCTACAGTACAAGGCTCATTCTGTAGTACTTCCCAGCATTGCAAGCCCATGCGCCATTAGCATGTCTAAAAAACTGCAGACATTCACTTGAAGTTAAATATAACTCAAGACATTTACTTGCTGTACTACCTTTAGTGCAATAAGCCCTCAAAGCCAGTGCTTACGAATGCATAGACGCAGCCTAGAAATGCATTTGGAATAAAATGTTACCACTATGAACATAGTTGTCGTACAACCTTTGGTGTAAAACGCCACAAACCGCGCACAAAATTAAGGCGCTCTTTTGTCTTTTTGTTTCTTTGCCTTTTACTCATAGAATGTACCAACACCAAACTTTGATTGCTCAAGTTGATGCCCCGGATAAGAGCGTACCACCCCGCAGTTAATTTCGATAAGAGTCGTTAAATTCGTGAGTGAGAAACGAGAAAAAATATACCTAGCAATCGCTTGTTCGTGCTCATTAATTGTACTGCACTCTGTACATTACACACTTCTAAACAGTGGCGTACCCACGTGCCAGTGGTGACGGGCATGCTCTGGAAATGTATTTGAAGAAAGACGTAGTACTACGCGCACTAAAAGTCCTTGATGTATTTCCGCAACCATGGCGTGCTAAAGTGCAGGGATCTGTGGAACTCTCCGAATTTATCACCTCTAACTTCTGCATAACATGTGCAAACTCCAAGATTTTATTAAGGTGGCGATGCAGGCAAGTTGGTTCATGACTAAATCAGAAAAAGAAAGATAAGCAACAGCGCAACAAACAGAAAGACGAGTAGAAGTGGACGGGAGAGACGTTGACTGACAACTAAAAGTTAATTGAAGAAACACATAAAACCAGCTACAGCAACCATCCGTCAATTAACTTTCAGTTGTCAGTCAGCGCTCGTCCCGTCCACTTCTACTCGTCTTTGTGCTCGTTGCGATGCTTTTTTTTCATTTAGTCCAGAGATTTCTTCAGCATGTCTGCCGGCGCAAATGAGATAGCGCATATGGTATGATTTATCAAATAATCAGTCTGATGTAGAGGGTATATGCTTGTTGGACGGTACACCGTTAACCACTAACGCAGTTATTTTTGAGACCGGTCTGTATTTGTTTTACTACTCTTTACACCCAGTATTTAAACAAGTGCACGATCTGATCGCATTTCAAGCTATCCAAGTGATTGTAATCGTTATTTCTGGGGACCATCGGAGTGCTTTTCTCGACAAAATTGGGGTTAAAGAATATTTTTTTCTTATATTGCGTACATCTTTTAGCGTGTGTAAACAAAACAGTGGTGTTAAAGTTTGTTAATGTGATTTCTCTTCATATACATTTTACGAACAGAAAATTTTACTTTTCTTTATAGTACTTTTCTATATTATTTTTCGTGAAAAGCCTAACTCCCACCTTCGATGTATATGTGTTTTATCAATCCGTCTATACTTCGTATCAGCTTAAGTCCAGTCGCAGCTGACGCTGCGAGGTAATGACATCGGTCAAAAGCGTAAATCACTATGCCTTTCCTGTTTATGATTTGTTCAGAGATGATAGAACACGTACAGAAACATGACGGACACCATGATGGTGCGCTCTGACGCTGTCTGGCTGAGTCCCATCATCTCGTGGAGCGTTGTTCTGCTTCTGGACTTAAGGTGAAACGTACAGGGGAACGTAACGTGCAGTAGTAGCCACTGGCCGCGCGCGTGATCGTAGGTTACAATCCCGCCATTACTGACCTTCTCTTGTCTTACCGCGGTGCTGAGCTACTGAAGCAGCGGGGCCTTGGCGAGCCTCCACAAAGGCCCACAGGCTGGGGAGGAGGACACAGTGGAATCTAAAATGGCAATAACCTGTCCTGCTGGAGTAGTGATGAAGTGAGGTAAACAGAATAGCAGGAAACAAAAACAAACTGAGGGTCGGTTATGGCGGCGCCAGTGCACAGCTGCTGCGAAGCGTCTATAAGTATTTGTATAATAATTCTGTCTCGGATGAACTCCGAAGCGACATTCGCGTTTCAAGAGGCGGGCGAACACACGACAGCATTTCCTTCGTATTGGGGCGGCCTTTTCCCGCAAAGTTTTGGAAATTTGCTCTGCCTTAAAATGACGCCGAAAGAAATAAAACACACATTTGGCACGGACGACCAATCTTGAAAGATTGGTCGTCGCGTCCCAAAATGTATGTTTTATTCTTTCAGCTTCGGTTATCGGTACACCAACACGCTGCTCAGCTCCTTTGTCTGCCTTTCGCTAGGGAGTTATGGCACGAAAGTATGTTTTCAAAGGGACACTTGCTCTCCCCACCCCTCCCCAACCCTCCACAATTCTTTTAAATTTTTGTTAGGCGATTTATTATGGTGTCAGAAGACTTCCTAATCAATAGTTTGCTACACCCTCACGCGTATTTTTAATAAAGTAAAAAAAAAAAAAGTAACTGCTCAAATCCGAAACCGAAACTAGACTGGGGAGGAAGAAGAAATATAGAGGAGGAGGGAGTTGGCGGAAGTCACGTGGCTGTGCAACTTTTTTTTTCCCAATCAACGTATTTGCAGCTTCTTAGAAGCCACAAAAAATAGGTACCATATTTCTTTTCTATTTTTAATATTCTATGTGTGTCTTCGATGACCCACGACCTCGATTATATTTGGTGGTTGTGTCTAAACCATAGAAAACGGCACGTGACCACGAGAAGAGAGTGAGCGCGACTCAAACCGGCCAGTTCTCGATTGGCGGTTTTCGGGCGGAAAGAAAACGAATTTCGAAGCCGCGAATTGTTTTCTGGGTAGTTGGGCTCTCATATGTCATGTACAAATAAAAACATTGGCGAGCATAAATACCCTGTCAGTGTCCCTCTAAGGCAAGCTTGGATACCCTGTCAATTTCGATAGCTACTTACAGCACCATTTTGTTTGTTTGTTTTGTGACAACATATGTATGGGCTCAAGTTCGTAAAAAAGTAAGAAAATATACCTCATTTTTAATTTTTTTAAAGGCTAGATTAAGTTGATTGAATATGATTGTCACTAACACAATTTATGAGTACAACTGGTCAATAGTAAGAAAATATTAAAAAAACGCGTTAGAAGCCCACTGTAACTCTATTCATGGTAACGAAAAGCTTCAGAGCTTCTCGTCAGCTCTACACGTTGTACAATATGATTTAAAGAAAAGTTCAGCGAATACTAGAGTGCTAAAACTATTACTAGCTAGCAAGGCCAAGAAACCAAGGTGCGTAGTGTGCATGAACTGGGCATGGCAGGAGAACACCAAGAAGGCAAGGTTTTCCAATTGCAAGTGGAACGCAAACTTTTTCGTCGAGGGATACATTTTAAATTAATCTGTACGTGAGGCGTTTATTATTTACAGAGAGGCGTAAAAAATGACCGAGTTCAGTGAACGTGCTTTAAAGGGCTTCATCTGGTTGACTATATAGGGCATTGAAGTTAGAGCAGCCGATTCGGTTACGCCAATCGCCATTCATTCTCAGAACCCCAGATTCGAGCTCTGTCAACGAACGCTCCGTTTAATACTTTATCGACTATTGTGGAACGTTTCAGGAGGTGCAAAGAAGGACTCGATGACTGCGAACAGTGTACGTACGTCAGTCTTGGTCCGGGTCTCGTTATCCACGCTGACAGCTATTGGATTAAGCTGTCTGCTTCGTAGGCGCAGGTTGACTTTGCCAAACGTTTTTGCCACTTTTGTGCATCAGAGCCTGCGCTCCGTCGGCGACGGTATAATGAAAGCTCAAAATTAGGGCCGCATTTAAGTGGCACGGGACTTTATGAACGGTAGAAATGTCTTCATGATTGACTTCGCATCATCCAGAGAAGAGAAGAGAGAAATAGAGAGAGAGAGAGAGAGACAGAAAGAAAGAGAGAAAGAGAACATAAATTAAGGGCAAATATACTTTTTGTTAAGGGCGTGGAGAAATCGGGGCATATTTTACGCATACGCAGAGAGATCAATCGTGTATATATAAACTAAATAACCCTCTTTAATAATGAATAACAAAAAAAATCTTTTGAGTGCACGCTTTAGTACACCATTGGGCGCACCGATCCAGTGTTGTAAGACTGTTTTGAAAGAAGGAAATAGTATATGGTGAATAGCTTTTATAAAAACGCCACATTTAAATTACACTACATGTATAGTATCTTGTTCAAGGTACATTGCACCTAGTGTATTTAATAATATAGTTGAAATATGTAAGCCTTAGTTGTTTTGTGCTTGACTTAAACCACTTTTGAAAGTGTACTTTACCCAGCACCGTACTTCGCATAATCCCTGTTTGGCCACTGAAATAAGAACGAAAAAAAGAGAAGAACATTTATTGTATCGGAGTAAATATTACTATGACGAAGCGTCTGCCGCTGGTGTTGAATTGATAAAATTTAATATATATCACAGAAACCATAAGTCACGTAATGTCACGTGAGTCAATGTCGGAACGGTTACCTTTGCAATAAGCACTCAATATGTTTGATGAGTTATCAAGCAATCATGAATACGCGTTTCGGCATTGAGATGAATTGTGATCGCAATGAGTTGCTTGTTTCAGCGGTGTGTACGAAGTCAAGCTCTCAGCGCGTGTTTACGAGTGCCGACTCGCGCTCCAGTATGCTTCCCTCTTCTAGCTTCTCGAGACGTGGTCTGCTAACCACTTTCCAAACAATGGTGCGTTCAGCATTCATTCTTGTCATTGTCTATTTCCTCTCAACGGGTCAAGTTGAAGAAACAAGAAAGCTAATTAGACGTACAAGTATATGAGAAGGTGACCGAGATAATATACTCTGCCCGTCCCTCACAGAACGCACGCTCAATCCGCCATTTTAGAAATAACTGGCGCCATTTGGCGGAAAATGGGATTCGAGGATTCCCAGGATGAAACAGCGCGCACATTAGGAAGGAGAGGTAAGAAGCGTTTAGAACGAACTTGAGGGCAAAAAGATATGCCACAATAGACACCAAGGGGATTTTAGGGGAGCCGCAGACTCCAGTCTAGGTCACCGCAACTCAATGGAGCCAACAGGGTCCAGCTTTCTTGGTCGAGGGGGTACCCGCGCTCGCTCGAGCACGCGCTCACGCATATTGATACGAGAACCTCCTGAACATTGGGATTTCCGAAAACGTTTCACCACAAAGAGCCGCGAAACCGAGGCAAAAGAAGGAGATGCACAAGCACCGAGTATTTTTCGAGACTTAGCGTTTGTGCTGTCCTTCCCTCGCCTCTATCTCGGACTCCTTTGTACTTATATTCCATTTATACACTAGCTCGTTCGCGCTCTTACTTTTGGTGCGTGTTACAGCTTCTCTTTAACAGTCGCGCTTACTCTTGCGTCGCAAAACAGACGCGATACCATAGGTTGGGGTACAGCACATGTCGTTGCTCCATATCTTTTTCAACAGGTGAGATTAAAAAAAAAGAGCCAATTTGGCGTTTATGTGGAAAAAGTTCAATACAAAACTCAAAACAAGGATCAAGAAACCGTGCAACAATTGGAGGCGTAGGCTGTCCCGCAGCCACACCTTGGGAAAGAATTTTTCTAAAGGTCGAGGAGGCCCCCTCGCATTCTTCTTTATAAGGCCGAAGTTTCGTCAGAAAGAGAGAGAGAGAGAGAAAGAGAGAGAGAGAGAGACGTCCGCGTAGAAAGCACGGCTAAGAACGCGTCGTCCGTTGTGTCGCATTCACATTCACCCGGCGGCGACCCTCCCATTCAGTCTCTCCGATGGAAAGGCCGAAAGCACGACGGCTGCCAGCCTGGCCAGGAATCCAACAGGTGCGCCGCGTTTGCCGCCCCGTGCGAACCATCTGCGGGATTCTGAGTCACGCACCCGACTCTGACGTCACGGTCACTGACATCAGGTTGCCAGGTGGCAGTCCCCCACTCGACCCCGGTCTCGCGCTCTTCTTTTTTGTTTTCGTTTTTTTTATTCTTTTTTTTAGTTTAGGGTTTGGATCCGGGGGGGGGGAGCTCTCATTGTGAGAAGGTTTGTCGCGTCTGCGCGTTCTGACCTTGCGATGGACCGCGGTCGACGGTACCAGCCATCCGAGCGAATCCGGCGCCGAGGGAGTGTCACGTGATTCTCTGGACGGCGACGCTACGAACGATCCAGCGGAGCCAATCAAACAGTGCAAAAAAGTGCGTCGTCACGCTGCTTGTCTTTGTGCTCTTGGCTGTCGCCGGACCGCATTCGCTGTGCGTGATTAAACGAAGTATAGTCACGTGTTACATTCGCAACGTTCGGATTGGCCGAGACGGCTGGTAGTACAGTCTGTGCTTGCAGTCCGTCGTATCGACAGTTGGAGGTTTGGTCGGAGCGGGTGGGGGACCTCTTACGCTCATGCGTTCGTCTTTGAGAGAGAGAGAGAGAGAGGGGGGGGGTGCTTCGTTTTAGAGAGAAAGGGCGTTAACGGTTTTCTGAATGAGTTGGGGGGGGGGGCTCCTTCTCCTCGTCACCGGTCGGTCGTGTCGTGCGTTGGTGTTTTGACGCACGGAGCTCCTTCTACTTTCGTCGAAAGCTTACCGACCCAACGAAGAAAACACCGGCAAAACAACGTAAAAACAAAATCAAAAAACTCAGAGTTACTTGTTTTTTTTTTCTTTTTTAGGAGGCGCAAATAGACGGTGCCGGAGGCAAAGACGTTGCTCGGCTCTCGGTTCTTTTCACGTTGTAAGTATTTTCGAATTAAAAAAACACGACTACAGATTGGTAATTTGCTAATCAATACATATATTGCTAATCAATTAATTGCCAATCAAAGAAATAATGGACTGTTCTGGGATTCGGCAGCTCTCGTCGGGTCAGTGAAGGGATAATCTTGTTCAGAAAGGGAATAGAAGGATATAGCGGCAACGATTTAATGATTTTAGAGCTCAAAGAAAGCTGCCTCGGGGTCTACCCCTATCCTTCCAATCGGAACCAATCAGAGCTCGGCATTCTGACGTCACCACAAGCCTTGCAAAAGAAGCAGACGAATTTGCGCTCCAGTACGCGTGAACGCCAAATTGTAGATTTGTAAAATGCTCTGGTTCTGTGACGCGCGCGCCGGGTTTCTATACTACAGGTCTTACTTGAGCTAGTTGGTACATACTTGAATAGGGTCAGCTGAACAATTACAAATTAGAAAAACCGTCAGGTGGAAAGACATACACACCGCTTCTATGCTTGTCGTGAGTGACGATTTTGAAGCTGTTGCAGAGTGTACGTCTGTTACAGAAGATTATGAAATTCTTTGTATAAAACGTAATTTTGACCTTTTTGCTGGTCTATATCGCCCGCCGAACGATAACGTGGCGCGATTTTTGGCTTTTTTTTGGTGATAAGTTGTTGTGCTTCACAAACCAAAGCAAATGTTTTCTTCTTCTTGGTGGAAATATAAATATACATTTTTTTAGAAGATACACTCGGACACTACTGATTTGATAACATTATTAACGACAAATAACTTCTGAATTTGACTGCTCCCACCACCCACACTACGCTGTCAACGTTAACACTACTTGAGGATTTTTATTACAAATTATGAAAAAGAAAAGGTCAAGGCTGGCGTAATAAGTTCCAATATTATCGACCATTTTCCAATGCTTATGTTTGTCGACAAAGAACAAGACACATGGAAACGGGACAATACTATAACATTTCAAAACATGACACCAGTTACGCTGTATATATTTAGACGACAGTTAATTTCTCAAATTGCGATGATGATATATTCAAGTAAGTCGACGTAGATACTGGTTAATAGAAGAGACAAGTTTATAGAAGCATTAAAAGAAATTGATGATGATTGTTTTCCAAATAAGACTGTTAAACTTGCCAGAAAGCGAGGGAAGACGCGTGGATGACCCCGGTGCTTTATAAAAAGACACGTAGAAAATATAAACATTATGAAAAATTTATCGCAACTCGTGACCTAAGGGTCTTAGCACAGTTCAAAGAATATAGAAGCCAATTACCTAAAGAAATTTGAAGCCCTGAAAAAAATATACCATTTCCGTATATTTGATTCCGAGTGTCTAAAAAATGCTCATTTATTATGGAAACGAAAAAAAAAATCATATTAATCTAATGGAAACAAAAGCTGCCATCTTCCGTCCACGTGGTTTAAGTGACAAACTTTGTAACTCCCTTAATTTCGCGTCTTTAAACATTGAGTTTGTAAGTAGCATTAAAACACTTGGAGTCAGATTTTTCAGGTATGTTATGGAATAGTTATATAAACTATCTTTCTTCTACGTAATGTAAATCTGTATGAATTTTGAACAAATACAAACATGTTCTCCCAACAAGTGTAAAAAAAGGCTTTATATAATTCGTTGATTTCCTTTTGCGCTATTGCAACTTAGTCTTGGGTAATAGATCATTTTCAATTAGTAATACAATACATCCACTACATCTACATGTTCTCCCAGCAAGTGTAAAAAATGGCTTTATATAATTCGTTGATTTCCTTTTGTGCTATTGCCACTTAGGTCTTGGGTAATACATCATTTTCAAATCTCTAAAATAGAATATATCCACTACATCTGCATGTTCTCCCAGCAAGTGTAAATAATGGCTTTGTATAATTCTGTTGATTTCCTTTTGCGCTATTGCCACTTACGTCTTGGGTAATAGATCATTTTCACCTCGTAATACAACACGTCCACTACATCTACATGTTCTCCCAGCAAGTGTAAATAACGGCTTTATATAATTCGTTGATTTCCTTTTTGTGCCATTGCCACTCAAGTCTTGGGTAATACATAATTTTCAAATCTTAATAGAATCAAGGCACCTACTTCATCTACATGTTCTCCCAGCAAGTGTAAAAAATGGCTTTACATAATCTCGTTGATTTCCTTTTGTGCTATTGCCACTTAAGTCTTGGGTAATACATACTTTTCTAAATCTTAATAGAATACATCTACTTCATCTACGTTGTTCTCCCCAGCAAGTGTAAAAAATGGTCTTTACATAATCTTCGTAGATTTTCTTTTGTGCTATTGCCACTTAAGTCTTGGGTAATACATAATTTTCAAATCTTAATAGAATACATCTACTTCATCTACATGTTCCCTCCCAGCAAGTGTAAAAAATGGCTTTATATAATTCGTTGATTTCCTTTTGTACTATTGCCTAATAAGTGTTGGGTAATACGATGAATTTTCAAATCTGAAATAGAATACATCTACTTCATCTACATGTTCTCCCAGCAAGTGTGTAAAAAATGGCTTTACATAATTCGTTGATTTCCTTTTGTGCTATTGCCACTTAAGTCTTGGGTAATACATAATTTTCAAATCTGAATAGAATACATCTGCTTCATCTACATGTTCTCCCAGCAAGTGCAGAAAATTGGCTTTACATAACTCGTTGATTTCCTTTTGTGCTATTGCCACTTAAGTCTTGGGTAATACATAATTTTCAAATCTTAATAGAATACATCTACTTCATCTACATGTTCTCCCAGCAAGTGTAAAAAAATGGCTTTTACATACCTCGTTGATTTCCTTTTGTGCTATTGCCACTGCGGTCTTGGGTAATACATAATTTTCACATCTTAATAGAATGGCATCTACTTCATCTACATGTTCTCCCAGCAAGTGTAAAAAATGGCTTTACATAATTCGTTGATTTCCTTTTTGTGCTATTGCCACTTAAGTTCCTGGGTAATACATAATTTTCTAAATCTTAATAGAATACATCTGCTTCATCTACATGTTCTCCCAGCAAGCGTAAAACATGGCTTTACATAATTCGTTGATTTCCTTTTGTGCTATTGCCACTTAAGTCTTGAGTATTGCTACAATTTTCTAAATCTTAATAGAATACATCTACTTCATCTACATGTTCTCCCAGCAAGTGTGTAAAAAATGGCTTTACATAATTCGTTGGATTTCCTTTTGTGCCATTGCCACTTAAGTCTTGGGTAATACATAATTTTCTCAAATCTTAATAGAATACATCTACTTCATCTACATGTTCTCCCAGCAAGTGTAAA
Source organism: Ixodes ricinus (assembly GCA_037355805.1). Lineage (NCBI taxonomy): Eukaryota > Metazoa > Arthropoda > Arachnida > Ixodida > Ixodidae > Ixodes > Ixodes ricinus. The sequence goes on from JAZHYW010005796.1 coordinate 85,626, forward strand.
AATGGCCTTTACATAATCTGGCTGATTTCCTTTTGTGCTATTGCCACTTAAGTCTTGGGTGAAATACATAATTTTCAAATCTTGATAGAATACATCTACTTCATCTACATGTTCTCCCAGCAAGTGTAAAAAAAATGGCTTTTACATAATTCGTTGATTTCTCTTTTGTGCTATTGCCACTTAAGTCTTGGGTAATACATAATTTTCAAATCTTAATAGAATACATCTACTTCATCTACATGTTCTCCCAGCAAGTGTAAAAAATGGCTTTACATAATTCGTTGATTTCCTTTTGTGCTATTGCCACTCAAGTCTGTGGGTAATACATAATTTTCAAATCTTAATAGAATACATCTACTTCATCTACATGCTCTCCCAGCAAGTGTAAAAAATGGCTTTACATAATTCGTTGATTTCCTTTTTGTGCTATTGCCACTTAAGTCTTGGGTAATACACAATTTTCAAATCTTAATAGAATATGCATCTACTCTCGTCTACATGTTCTCCCAGCAAGTGTGTGTGCCTACTTTACATAATTCGTTGATTTCCTTTTGTGCTTTTGCAACTTAGTCTTGGGTAATAGATCATTTTCAATTCGTAATACAATACATCCACTACATCTACATGTTCTCCCAGCAAGTGTAAAAAATGGCTTTATATAATCTCGTTGGATTTCCTTTTGTGCTATTGCCACTTAAGTCTTGGGTAATACATAATTTTCAAATATAATAGAATACATCCACTTCATCTACATGTTCTCCCAGCAAGTGTAAAAAATGGCTTTACATAATTCGTTGATTTCCTTTTTTTGTGCTATTGCCACTTAAGTCTTGGGTAATACATAATTTTCAAATCTTAATAGAATAAATCTACTTCATCAACATGTTCTCCCAGCAAGTGTAAAAAATGGCTTTACATAATTCGTTGATTTCCTTTTGTGCTATTGCCACTCAAGTCTTGGGTAATACATAATTTTCAAATCTTAATAGAATACAATCTACTTCATCTACATGTTCTCCCAGCAAGTGTAAAAAATGGCTTTTACATAATTCGTTGATTTCCTTTTTGTGCTATTGCCACTTAAGTCTTGGGTAATACATAATTTTCAAATCTTAATAGAATACATCTACTTCATCTACATGTTCTCCCAGCAAGTGTAAACATGGCTTTACATAATCTCGTTGATTTCCTTTTGTGCTTTTGCAACTTAGTCTTGGGTAATAGATCATTTTCAATTCGCAATACAATACATCCACTACATCTACATGTTCTCCCAGCAAGTGTAAAAAATGGCTTTATATAATTCTGGTTGATTTCCTTTTTGTGCTATTGCCACTTAAGTCTTGGGTAATACATAATTTTCAAATATAATAGAATACATCTACTTCATCTACATGTTCTCCCAGCAAGTGTAAAAAAATGGCTTTACATAATTCGTTGATTTCCTTTTTGTGCTATTGCCACTTAAGCCTTAGGCAATACATAATTTTCAGATCTTAATAGAATACATCAACTTCATCTACATGTTCTCCCAGCAAGTGTAAAAAATGTGGCTTTACATAATTCGTTGATTTCCCTTTTGTGCATATTGCCACTTAAGTCTTGGGTAATACATAATTTTCAAATCTTAATAGAATACATCTACTTCATCTAGATGTTCTCCTGCTACGTGTAAAAAATGGCTTTACATAATTCGTTGATTTCCTTTTTTGTGCTATTGCCACCTAAGTCTTGGGTAATACATAATTTTCTAAATCTTAATAGAATACATCTACTTCATCTACATGTTCTCCCAGCAAGTGTAAAAATGGCTTTACATAATTCGTTGATTTCCTTTTGTGCTTTTGCAACTTAGTCTTGGGTAATAGATCATTTTCAATTCGTAATACAATACATCCACTACATCTACATGTTCTCCCAGCAAGTGTAAAAAATGGCTTTATATAATTCGTTGATTTCCTTTTGTGCTATTGCCACTTAAGTCTTGGGTAATACATAATTTTCAAATCTTAATAGAATACATCTACTTCATCTACATGTTCTCCCAGCAAGTGTAAAAAATGGTTTTACATAATCTCGTTGATTTCCTTTTGTGCTATTGCCACTTAAATCTTGGGCAATAAATAATTTTCAAATCTTAATAGAATACATCTACTTCATCTACATGTTCTCCCAGCAAGTGTAAAAAATGGTTTTACATAATTCGTTGATTTCCTTTTGTGCTATTGCCACTGTAAATCTTGGGTAATAAATAACTTTCGGGTCTTATTGTGAATACATCTACTTCATCTACATGTTCTCCCAGCAAGTGTAAAAAATGGTTTTACATAATTCGTTGATTTCCTTTTGTGCTATTGCCACTTAAGTCTTGGGCAATACATAATTTTCAAATCCTAATAGAATACATCTACTTCATCTACATGTTCTCCCAGCAAGTGTAAAAAATGGCTTTACATAATTCGTTGATTTCCTTTTTGTGCTATTGCCACTTAAGTCTTGGGCAATACATAATTTTCAAATCTTAATAGAATACATCTACTTCATCTACATGTTCTCCCAGCAAGTGTAAAAATGGCTTTACATAATTCGTTGATTTCCTTTTTGTGCTTTTGCAACTTAGTCTTGGGTAATAGATCATTTTCAATTCGTAATACAATACATCCACTAGCATCTACATGTTCTCCCAGCAAGTGTAAAAAATGGCTTTATATAATTCGTTGATTTCCTTTTGTGCTATTGCCACCTAAGTCTTGGTAATAAGCATAATTTTCAAATCTTAATAGAATACATCTACTTCATCTACATGTTCTCCCAGCAAGTGTAAAAAATGGTTTTACATAATTCGTTGATTTCCTTTTGTGCTATTGCCACTTAAGTCTTGGGTAATAAATAATTTTCAAATCTTAATAGAATACATCTACTTCATCTACATGTTCTCCCAGCAAGTGTAAAAAATGGCTTTACATAATTCGTTGATTTCCTTTTGTGCTATTGCCACTTAAGTCTTGGGTAATACATAATTTTCAAATCTTAATAGAATACATCTACTTCATCTACATGTTCTCCCAGCAAGTGTAAAAAATGGCTTTACATAATTCGTTGATTTCCTTTTGTGCTATTGCCACTTAAGTCTTGGGTAATACATAATTTTCAAATCTTAATAGAATACATCTACTTCATCTACATGTTCCTCCCAGCAAGTGTAAAAAATGGCTTTACATAATTCGTTGATTTCCTTTTGTGCTATTGCCACTTAAGTCTTGGGTAATACATAATTTTCAAATCTTAATAGAATACATCTACTTCATCTACATGTTCTCCCAGCAAGTGTAAAAAATGGCTTTACATAATTCGTTGATTTCCTTTTGTGCTATTGCCACTTAAGTCTTGGGTAATACATAATTTTCAAATCTTAATAGAATACATCTACTTCATCTACATGTTCTCCCAGCAAGTGTAAAAAATGGCTTTACATAATTCGTTGATTTCCTTTTGTGCTATTGCCACTTAAGTCTTGGGTAATACATAATTTTCAAATCTTAATAGAATACATCTACTTCATCTACATGTTCTCCCAGCAAGTGTAAAAAATGGCTTTACATAATTCGTTGATTTCCTTTTGTGCTATTGCCACTTAAGTCTTGGGTAATACATAATTTTCAAATCTTAATAGAATACATCTACTTCATCTACATGTTCTCCCAGCAAGTGTAAAAAATGGCTTTACATAATTCGTTGATTTCCTTTTTGTGCTATTGCCACTTAAGTCTTGGGTAATACATAATTTTCAAATCTTAATAGAATACATCTACTTCATCTACATGTTCTCCCAGCAAGTGTAAAAAATGGCTTTACATAATTCGTTGATTTCCTTTTGTGCTATTGCCACTTAAGTCTTGGGTAATACATAATTTTCAAATCTTAATAGAATACATCTACTTCATCTACATGTTCTCCCAGCAAGTGTGAAAAAATGGCTTTACATAATTCGTTGATTTCCTTTTGTGCTATTGCCACTTAAGTCTTGGGTAATACATAATTTTCAAATCTTAATAGAATACATCTACTTCATCTACATGTTCTCCCAGCAAGTGTAAAAAATGGTTTTACATAATTCGTTGATTTCCTTTTGTGCTATTGCCACTTAAGTCTTGGGTAATAAATAATTTTCAAATCTTAATAGAATACATCTACTTCATCTACATGTTCTCCCAGCAAGTGTAAAAAATGGTTTTACATAATTCGTTGATTTCCTTTTGTGCTATTGCCACTTAAATCTTGGGTAATAAATAATTTTCAAATCTTAATAGAATACATCTACTTCATCTACATGTTCTCCCAGCAAGTGTAAAAAATGGCTTTACATAATTCGTTGATTTCCTTTTGTGCTATTGCCACTTAAGTCTTGGGTAATACATAATTTTCAAATCTTAATAGAATACATCTACTTCATCTACATGTTCTCCCAGCAAGTGTAAAAAATGGCTTTACATAATTCGTTGATTTCCTTTTGTGCTATTGCCACTTAAGTCTTGGGTAATACATAATTTTCAAATCTTAATAGAATACATCTACTTCATCTACATGTTCTCCCAGCAAGTGTAAAAATGGCTTTACATAATTCTGTTGATTTCCTTTTGTGCTTTTGCAACTTAGTCTTGGGTAATAGATCATTTTCAATTCGTAATACAATACATCCACTACATCTACATGTTCTCCCAGCAAGTGTAAAAAATGGCTTTATATAATTCGTTGATTTCCTTTTGTGCTATTGCCACTTAAGTCTTGGGTAATACATAATTTTCAAATCTTAATAGAATACATCTACTTCATCTACATGTTCTCCCAGCAAGTGTAAAAAATGGCTTTACATAATTCGTTGATTTCCTTTTGTGCTATTGCCACTTAAGTCTTGGGTAATACATAATTTTCAAATCTTAATAGAATACATCTACTTCATCTACATGTTCTCCCAGCAAGTGTAAAAAATGGCTTTACATAATTCGTTGATTTCCTTTTGTGCTATTGCCACTTAAGTCTTGGGTAATACATAATTTTCAAATCTTAATAGAATACATCTACTTCATCTACATGTTCTCCCAGCAAGTGTAAAAAATGGCTTTACATAATTCGTTGATTTCCTTTTTGTGCTATTGCCACTTAAGTCTTGGGTAATACATAATTTTCAAATCTTAATAGAATACATCTACTTCATCTACATGTTCTCCCAGCAAGTGTAAAAAATGGCTTTACATAATTCGTTGATTTCCTTTTGTGCTATTGCCACTTAAGTCTTGGGTAATACATAATTTTCAAATCTTAATAGAATACATCTACTTCATCTACATGTTCTCCCAGCAAGTGTAAAAAATGGCTTTACATAATTCGTTGATTTCCTTTTGTGCTATTGCCACTTAAGTCCTGGGTAATACATAATTTTCAAATCTTAAGAGAATACATCTACTTCATCTACATGTTCTCCCAGCAAGTGTAAAAAATGGCTTTACATAATTCGTTGATTTCCTTTTGTGCTATTGCCACTTAAGTCTTGGGTAATACATAATTTTCAAATCTTAATAGAATACATCTACTTCATCTACATGTTCTCCCAGCAAGTTGTAAAAAATGGCTTTACATAATTCGTTGATTTCCTTTTGTGCTATTGCCACTTAAGTCTTGGGTAATACATAATTTTCCAAATCTTAATAGAATACATCTACTTCATCTACATGTTCTCCCAGCAAGTGTAAAAAATGGCTTTACATAATTCGTTGATTTCCTTTTGTGCTATTGCCACTTAAGTCTTGGGTAATACATAATTTTCAAATCTTAATAGAATACATCTACTTCATCTACATGTTCTCCCAGCAAGTGTAAAAAATGGCTTTACATAATTCGTTGATTTCCTTTTGTGCTATTGCCACTTAAGTCTTGGGTAATACATAATTTTCAAATCTTAATAGAATACATCTACTTCATCTACATGTTCTCCCAGCAAGTGTAAAAAAATGGTTTTACATAATTCGTTGATTTCCTTTTGTGCTATTGCCACTTAAGTCTTGGGTAATACATAATTTTCAAATCTTAATAGAATACATCTACTTCATCTACATGTTCTCCCAGCAAGTGTAAAAAATGGTTTTACATAATTCGTTGATTTCCTTTTGTGCTATTGCCACTTAAATCTTGGGTAATAAATAATTTTCAAATCTTAATAGAATACATCTACTTCATCTACATGTTCTCCCAGCAAGTGTAAAAAATGGTTTTACATAATTCGTTGATTTCCTTTTGTGCTATTGCCACTTAAGTCTTGGGTAATACATAATTTTCAAATCTTAATAGAATACATCTACTTCATCTACATGTTCTCCCAGCAAGTGTAAAAAATGGCTTTACATAATTCGTTGATTTCCTTTTGTGCTATTGCCACTTAAGTCTTGGGTAATACATAATTTTCAAATCTTAATAGAATACATCTACTTCATCTACATGTTCTCCCAGCAAGTGTAAAAAATGGCTTTACATAATTCGTTGATTTCCTTTTGTGCTATTGCCACTTAAGTCTTGGGTAATACATAATTTTCAAATCTTAATAGAATACATCTACTTCATCTACATGTTCTCCCAGCAAGTGTAAAAAATGGCTTTACATAATTCGTTGATTTCCTTTTGTGCTTTTGCAACTTAGTCTTGGGTAATAGATCATTTTCAATTCGTAATACAATACATCCACTACATCTACATGTTCTCCCAGCAAGTGTAAAAAATGGCTTTATATAATTCGTTGATTTCCTTTTGTGCTATTGCCACTTAAGTCTTGGGTAATACATAATTTTCAAATCTTAATAGAATACATCTACTTCATCTACATGTTCTCCCAGCAAGTGTAAAAAATGGCTTTACATAATTCGTTGATTTCCTTTTGTGCTATTGCCACTTAAGTCTTGGGTAATACATAATTTTCAAATCTTAATAGAATACATCTACTTCATCTACATGTTCTCCCAGCAAGTGTAAAAAATGGCTTTACATAATTCGTTGATTTCCTTTTTGTGCTATTGCCACTTAAGTCTTGGGTAATACATAATTTTCAAATCTTAATAGAATACATCTACTTCATCTACATGTTCTCCCAGCAAGTGTAAAAAATGGCTTTACATAATTCGTTGATTTCCTTTTGTGCTATTGCCACTTAAGTCTTGGGTAATACATAATTTTGAAATCTTAATAGAATACATCTACTTCATGTACATGTTCTCCCAGCAAGTGTAAAAAATGGCTTTTACATAATTCGTTGATTTCCTTTTGTGCCATTGCCACTTAAGTCTTGGGTAATACATAATTTTCAAATCTTAATAGAATACATCTACTTCATCTACATGTTCTCCCAGCAAGTGTAAAAATGGCTTTACATAATTCGTTGATTTCCTTTTGTGCTATTGCCACTTAAGTCTTGGGTAATACGATCATTTTCAATTCGTAATAGAATACATCCACTTCATCTACATGTTCTCCAGCAAGTGTAAAAAATGGCTTTACATAATTCGTTGATTTCCTTTTTGTGCTATTGCCACTTAAGTCTTGGGTAATACATAATTTTCAAATCTTAATAGAATACATCTACTTCATCTACATGTTCTCCCAGCAAGTGTAAAAAATGGTTTTACATAATTCGTTGATTTCCTTTTTGTGCTATTGCCACTTAAGTCTTGGGTAATAAATAATTTTCAAATCTTAATAGAATACATCTACTTCATCTACATGTTCTCCCCAGCAAGTGTAAAAAATGGCTTTACATAATTCGTTGATTTCCTTTTGTGCTATTGCCACTTAAGTCTTGGGTAATACATAATTTTCAAATCTTAATAGAATACATCTACTTCATCTACATGTTCTCCCAGCAAGTGTAAAAAATGGCTTTACATAATTCGTTGATTTCCTTTTGTGCTATTGCCACTTAAGTCTTGGGTAATACATAATTTTGAAATCTTAATAGAATACATCT